>JBAMIB010000810.1:0-17394 GCA_037177415.1 Kaempferia rotunda | reverse complement strand
AACTAACCCTTAAATTCGGGTCAACCCGAACCCAACCCGACCCGAACCCAATCCGAATATTTTCAACCCGAAACCCTCCAACCCGAACCCGACCCGAACCCGAAAATTCTCAACCCGAATCTGATTTTTTTCGGATCGACTCGGGTTGAGTTGTCGGATCAGATTCATTTTTAACACCCCCTAAATAAGACATCATAATTACATTCGCGGTATTTTGAGGAATCTAAACGAATTTTCTTGATTTCGACCACTAGAAACTCATCTTGATGACATTCTATTGGTCAAAAATGATAATATGAGACCACTGTTGTATTCACAGTACTTCCAAAAATTCATTTATATGCTTCTTAATTTGTATTAAAAACAGAAACACTTTGATGCTACCTCAAAAAGTTTTATTTTTGTGGTCAGAGAATGACAATATGAGATCTCATTGATACTCTTAGGAGCTTATTCTCGCCTTTAGTTTTTTATTTTTGACAATTGGAAGGTTATCAAAGTGTTTTAAAAAGTTTTAGGAGTGTTTGGGCAAGTGAAGGACTAAGTTTGGTATATTTACTGTGGAATATGCATTTTTTGGTCAAATTAAAGCTCTTTGATAAATGTCTGCCTTATGATAAAATGCCACTTTGAATTCATAAGGATGTTCATTTTACTCGAGGCAAATCATACCCTACTCAAGCAACTCATACTGCTGTTTTTTTCACCTTGTACATGAATCAAATTCTTTTGGAAACTGGAACAAACTAAATCAAACCTCTTCAGTATGATTCTACCTGACACAGTATCATATGAACCAAATATCATAATTCTAACTTTAAATTGACATATTACTGAATTTTGTGTTTTAGAAAAATACTAAAATTCTAATTTAAAATATTATATCTTTATCTTTTGGTTGTTTTGTTTGAATTAAGGAAATAAGTCAAATCAAAATTTTTGATAGAGTTTCTCAACCCGAATTAAATATTTTCAATGAAAACCAGACCAACTGAGAATTTTGGTTTAGTTTGGTTCAGTTTTTCAGTCAAACTTCCATTCCTAATTCCATACTATTACCTTGACCATTGCATTGGGTGATTGGGCATCTTTGTATGTAGAAAAAAGAAACTTCACAAACAAAAAAAGATATCAAGTTACCTTGTCGGTAGTGATACTAACATATGCTTGTTTGCTTTGTAGGTAGGGCAGTCAGAAGATGCAGTAAGTTATGGCAGCGCTGAGATAACCAAGTTTTACGAAGTAAAGAGTTATGCTGACCTGCTTGAGGTATCTACTCATATTTTTAAAAGGTTGCTGGTCCATAATTTTTTTCATAGTTTCGGTCATATATATATGGCATTTGTACATTTATCTTTATCATGAATCAGAGTTGACAAAGTCATAGCATGATATTTAAGTTATTAAATTTGATGGAAGGAAACAATTATTGCAGTCTCATAGAAGAGACTGTATATATAAACTTGGATATAACCATGTGGACTAAACTCACTATTTAATATCTTATTAATCCAATGCTCTTAACAATCCTCAAACTAAAGCATATATATATATATATATCCAACTTGTTACATGAGCTGGAAAATGTAGACTAACATATATGACCATAATGAAAAGATATAATATTTACACAAACAAAGGCTAAGCAATAAAGTTTTCTGATTGTACAGTCAATGTTGTGGTATTTGCTGCTTCATTTTAACTCCACAAGTTCATATCATTGATGCGTGTGCCATCAACGTCTCTTTTCATGTACTGGCAGGCCATTGTTGTATTGCTGGCCTATAAAGTTCCTGCAGCATCAAGCCTTGGATATCTACTGATGCAGTAAACGCTGCAGTTTTATACACAAACCCTGCCTTGCAGGATCCGAACAGGTGCGTGTACTCATGTCTGGAGAAGCTGCTGAAGCAACTCACGCTTTGCAGTCTAGAGAGAATGGCGGCGATGGAGGGTCAAGGGGAGGCATTTTATCTCCACTTTGAACTACAAAGTGCTGGAAAATCCAAGTGCAGTTAGGGCATACTGTTACAGTTTCAATCCAGAATGCACAAACTCCATTCATCGACAGGCCTGATCTGACTAATTCTCTAGGTAAAAAAGAATGCATAGTTGTATTTCATTCAATGTACATTACATTGTAAATAAGTACAATATCTGGTATCTATGATGAAAACTAAGTGTTGTTTTAAGTTTTTTTATTTTTTTATAATTTATGTTCAAATTTTGGCCGATTAATTGAGAAATAATGATTTTCTTTCTTGATTTATCTATAGAATAAATTTAAAATATAATTTATATACTTTAGATTAACTTTTAAAACGTTTGTTCTTATTGAGATTTAAATTTAAATTTACTTGTTTATACACTTCTCTCAACGGGTGTAAAATACGTGTTAAGTATCTGATCTTTCCATAGGAAAGATAACTGTATTAGAGTAAAAATATGTTAGTAATTTACTGTTAGGTGTTAGACAGATGATATTGGATCATTTAGAATGAACAATATCACCATTTCTCTAATTAAAAACCTATAAAACTATCTACATTGTCGTCAACATGTGGCTCATTTTTAAAGTAATATTTTAATTGTAATGAAAACAAATAGAATATTTGATTGATTCTGTGGCCCTAAATGCACAGTAGAGATCCCACGCTATCGATATCCATCACACATATACACAATATATCCAAATTTTCATTATTTTGTATCTCTTCTCCATTCTTCCTTTATTTATCTTATTCTTTTAAATTAAAATTAAAATAAATAAATAAGTTACTTTATTCCTTCCCAGCTGCCCCGTGTGAAAATTCACTGGCCTTTCTCAATGGCGGCATCCACTGCGTCGCCTGCCTTCCCCCCGCTCTTCTGCCGTCGAGCTACACGCGCAACTCCTGCTCTCCGCCCCATCTACGCCGTCTCCTCCGACTCCTCCTCTTCCTCCGGCGAACCCCCACGCAAGCGTCGCGTCGACACTAGAATCCACTGGTCCAGCCCCGACGAAGGCTGGTTCGGCGGCAAAACCAAGAAGCCGGACGGCGATAATGATGCCACTGCAACTAAGAAAGAAGAGGAGTACCTCGGAGAAAGATTCGCCGACCTCATCAACGCAGCGACCACCTCCCACTACCAGTAAGTCGGCGCGACGCCTCTTCCTCTCTTATTCCTTTCAATTTGTCGAACACCTCGAGAGCATGACCAAGAAAACACGACGACGGCGTGCCGTCAGGTTTCTGGGGGTGTCGGCGGAGGCGGACATGGAGGAGATCAAGGCGGCGTACCGGCGGCTGTCGAAGGAGTACCACCCGGACACGACGGCGCTTCCGCTGAAGTCGGCGTCGGAGAAGTTCGTCCAGCTGCGGGAGGCCTACAACGCGCTGAGCGACGAAGAGAGCCGGCGGTTCTACGACTGGACGCTGGCGCAGGAGGCGGAGAGCCGCCGCCTGCGCCAGATGAGGATGGAGCTGGAGGACCCTTACGAGCAGGACGTCCGCAATTGGGTCTCCATCCCCGACACCGTCGACCGCCTTGGCGGCAAGAACATGAAGCTCAGCGACCAGACCTTGACGGCGCTCACCATCGACGTAGTAATCATTATCATCTCCATCTGCAGCATCATCTTTGTAGTTCTATTCAAGGAATCATATTAATAACAAAAAAACACATGAACGTGAAAATTCCAATAAATCCAAGTGAAAGATTTGCCCTTTTCCATTCACTTTTATTGTGAGCTCATTATTTTGCTAAAGAGCAATTATATCATAAAATGTAGTTGGTGGTGAGTGAAATTGTTCAAGAATCTTCAAACTCGACGATCTTGACGACGGCAGAGTCGCCGATCTTCTCGAAGATAACTGCCCGATCGTAAGGCTTCAGAATGCCCACCGATCTGCCATAGTCCAGAGCAAGTTTCAGAGCGACCTCCTCCTTCAGGTTGATCTCCCCCTGCAACCGTATAGCAGCAAGAACATTATGATCCTTGCTCATGGCTCTTATTACACCTTCCATGTATCGAAACACTCGATAACTTACCGAGCTAGAAATGGCCAGGATCGGATAGACGCCTCTTAATGCTTGACACTGCCTAGCCTGGAAACAATAATTCGAAACAACACGATCTGAAACTTGTTTGCTCAAAAGAGAAAAAGTATAAAAAAACAAAAATAAAAAACTTTAGTACCTTTATGGTGCTTACGCTATTTGAGTTCAACGAGTCGATTTTTTCTTGCGGAAAGACGAGAGCCAAAACAGGCATTGGAGGTCTATACTTAGCTACCAATCTGCAACAGCGCAACGTTTGAATTCAGGTATACGAAAGATTGTCACTGCTGTATCGCAGCTTGCTAAGATCAGATTACCTGGGAGCAGTTCCTGTGGTAGTAAACGCGATAATCACAGACGCTTTGACTTTAACTGCCGCGCGCACCTTGATTATAATGAGAACAAAAGGCGAAAGAATCCATTAGCACTTTGAGATAGCAAGTTACAAATTTTAAATAACAGCATTTCAGATGTACTTACTGCTGATGACGCAACAGATTCTTCATGAGACATTGGTTCTCCAACATGTTGTATTATCTTTTTAAACTGATGAGCTTGGTTGTATACACTCTCAGCCTACAAAAAATGGATGATGTTTGCTTATAATTTGTAAAATCAAGGAATAGATAGCGCTATGAAATTGCTGTCAACACAATTCTGATTTGTAATATTGAACATACTTCTGAGCAGATCTGGCCAACAGTCATTATGGTTTCGACAGGATAGAGATCTCGCAGAGTCTCTGCGCCTAATAGTATACCATCGGTACCTAGATTTGAAAATGTTGCCATTTCATCGAAGTTGAAAATGATACCAAACAAACTTTATTTGATCAGAATAGCAACAAACCGTCCAGAACTGCATTTGCTACGTCAGTCGCCTCTGCACGAGTTGGGCGTAAATTGTCAACCATACTGTCAAGTACTCTAGTGATTATCGCAGGCTTTCCAGCCATGTTGCACTTTTTAACAGCAGTCTTTTGATAAATAAAAACCTGAACACATATTTAAGCAATCGGAGAATTCATCTAGTACATGCATAAAAGGATTAGATCTACATTTATCACATAGCATGTCAATTTAATCAATCTAATAATCCATATGCTAGAAAATTTTGTGTTGCATAATATTAGGAAAGTCTATACAATAAATTGTTTAGTACTCAACAAAGTGTTTATCACTCACAACACCAAAGCATAGATTATGTGTGCAAAAAAGAATCACAAGCACCGATCCTTCTAAGAGTGAATTATATAACATATCAATATGTATAGTAAATGTTCAGTAAATTTGTTATGATCATATTCTTCGCATTTTCAGAATATATATATATATATATATAAGGACTAGTTTGATTAATTTAATTAACTGGCACGACTTATTTTGATTATCGTCCATGAACTCAACTGTAATAAGCAACCTCGGGTTAGTCCTGCCTAAACAGCATGTTGGCTGGCATACATTATATGTACCTTGCATATGTAATATTTGGCTACATGTAAAGCATTACAATTAAATAGATATGTGGACAACATAAAATATTGAGAGGGAGATCTAGCTCCAGTTTCCCTGAAGAAAGAATTATGTGGTCCTTCAATGCACATATTCAATCAGCAATATACATCATCATTTAAATAGTGCTAATGATGAGTAATTATGCAACCCAGCTATTTATTTAAGATATTATTAACAGTTGTATTTATGATGGAAAAACCTTTTCTGGAGGAAGATCTATCCCCAGGTTCCCTCGCGAAAGAATTATACCATCTGCTTCTTGGAGAATCTCATCAAAATGTTCAAACCCCTAAAGAAGTGAATAAAAGCATAAGAGAGATTAGAGATGAAAGAAGGATAAAAAAAACTACAAGGTAACAGTGCCTACCTCAAAATTCTCAATTTTGGCATAAATCTGTGTATAGTGGAGATTTTGAGATCTAAGAAATTCTCTAAGCTGCAAAATAACAGATAAAGCTGGTGCTCAGATAACAATGGTATTAAAAAATCATAATAGCAACAGTAATATCACAATCTTCAGTTAAAATCATGTAACTATCAATTGTAAACAACAAAAAATTACCTGGGTTTGGTTGGAAGAGATATTTGGAGAGATTTTAAAATTTAAAAGTTAAATCTGGATGAATTGTTGATATAGTCCACAGATTGAAATACATATTAAAAACCCTGTGAAGCATGGGTAAACAAAGCGATTAAAGAAGTTCACCTCGCGCACATCCTCTGCATGACGGGTGTAAGATAGGGAAATGATATCAACATTGTTTTGTAAAGCCCAGGTCGAGATCACCTAAAATGGTACCAGATCAGTTGTTGAATAATCAATCAAAAATTGCTACAAGAAACAAACAAGATCAGTTGTTTTGTCTATCTGATGCTGAATGATGAGAGAAAAACAGTTACGACGACCATCTTGGATAAGATTTCACAGCTTAAGAATAAACATAACTAGTTGATTGACTTTGGTCAGATTTGATATAAAATGCAACAGCTCACTGGAAAACATTAAGTTACTTCATATGTAAAAAAGAACTTCAAATATCTAGATTCATGATATTTTAAGCTAGACACCATGAACTTGCAGTTATGCTAGGGTTGTGTTTTTAATAGCCACCATGCAGGCTATACAGAAAATTAGAATTCTCTTGCATTGTTGTCATCATCATTTTCGTCATTATCCTTGTCATCACACCATTCAAATCTCAACTATTTAGAGTCAGACTGTCAACCTTGGTCAGAATCATCTAGAAACAAACTATGCAGAACTGACCAAACTGGAAAAATTATCAATATGAACAATCAGTACTTCTGTGTTCTGACACCAACCTGCTTATCTCTACTACCAAGAGTTGGTAACTTGATAGAAACTTGTGACACGTGCATGGTGAAGATGGACCCAGAAAGTGTAGCACTGTTCTTCACAAGACAATTTACATCATCACCGACTGTGTCCACAACCTGTCAATAAGTATACACATTCTTTAAGAAGAAGGATTCTTAAAAGTAAAAGGAGAAAATGCTCGGGAAAATCAAAACCTAACAGAATCACCTCAAGCCATACAGATGTTGACTCACTTCCAGTGAAAAGATACTGACCAATAAAAACAGTATCGCCCTTTTTAACTGCCTGCACTTTCAAGCAACAGTCACAATTAACCACAAAAAAAAGAGATATAAAATCACTGCAAAATAGGAAAACAAAAAAAATGATGACTATACACATGTAAATAGCATCAATTAAAAATTTACTATTGCTTAACTGAAGTCGTTTTCCACATTTTCATGCCTCAAGCCTCTAATGGGTGTTTGATGGCATGTGCTAAACCAATTTTCTGGCAGCAGCATTTTCCATGCCACAGGCTACACTAGCTTATTAACATTTGTATTTTACTTTGATTAGCAATGTTGAAAAAAAAAAAAAAAAATCGGTACATTTGCAAGTAATTTAATTGATATTAAGACAAGGGAAATTGATTTCAGAAAATTTATTTGCTCATTTAGCATCTTTCGTTCAAATGTTCCAAAAGCACATTTCTACAATGGTGCAAGATTTAAACGTCATAGTATAAAACTATAAATTATGTGGGAAACTGTGTTTTTGTAAGAGTGTAAAATGTGTTTATAAAATATTATTTAAAAAAAAAACATTTTCCATGACATGTTCCCAGGTTATAGTTTAGTACGACTACATTGGGGAGGAAAACAGGTTTGTAATTTATTTTCAAATAAACTACTAAAAAAGCTTACAGCTTGGTACAATTTCTTTTCAAGTTGGATGAAAACAAATTCCTTTAGAAAAGCGATAAATTCTATTATCTTCTACTTATGTGTAATACTAGTAAAATGGCACAAAATGTCCAAAAAGTCCGCGATTATCACCTTTGCAAGACCAGAGATATTTATGGGCAAAAGTTCAGCTGATGGAACTCTAGAACCATCTGGAGTTAAAGTGACGTTGTTACCACATTTTAACTCAATTGGTTCACCGGATGTGTTGCAAACTTGAAGCTCAGGACCCACAGTATCTAGCATAACCTACCAATGACAGGGCAGAAGATCCGTTACAGCTTTTCAAATAGTTCAATAAAATCATAGTAGCATCAAGGACGAACAAATGCAAAGAAAATTCTCATTAGTGAAAGATTAGAAAAGCACAAATTGCTCTAAAGTGCAACACAAAGTAACATTAAATTGTCTTGTTCAAAAAAGGTAAAGAACTATGATTGAACAAGGCACATGTCTCGGGACAAAATGAAGCTTTGGAAATTCTGAAACTAAGAGTGCATTCCAAAAGGGAGTTATATCCTATGGACAAAACCACATAAAGCAGGTTCAAGCATAGGTACATAAAGCTGATCGCGTTTCCTGGCACCTGTGGTTAAGTGACCACAAAAAATAATGTTCTAGGAAAGAGTAACTAACCATAGAAGCTCTGATTATTTGAGAGGGGATATTTGATCTGACAGAACCACAATTTCAATATTTTTTAGATGTTTGCATTTGTAGGCTGCAAATGCCATCATAAAAATACTGCATATTAGCCAACCACATCTGAGGAATCACACATGCGATATAGGATGTGGTTTCCTACCACAAATGCCTTTGTGGTCACCTAGCTTGTTTCCTAAAACATTTAATAAATAACTAAATAAGGCATATATAAATAATTTCAAATGATTTGATGTCTATAAAACAACATATAAGAGATCTCGCCTTAAAGTGATCGAGTTAAAGAAGGTCAACATACTCAAGATGATTGTTTCTACAGCCTTTTTGATGTAAGAAAATAGTAAATTGTTTATTTATAGATTTCCATGGCATCCATACACTCCAAGACTTCATAAACTACAATCGTTTGAGCTGCAGAACAATCATCAATGAAGAATACAAGGACAAAGTCCTTGAGTTAAAACTGCTTTAACATACATAGTGAATACCCCAGCCTCTAGGTTATAGTGTGTGTTCTAGAATATGAACCAATAATCAAGAAAAAGAAAAGGTGAAGCTAAGAAAAGTATAGCTACACTTACACATTTTACAATTAAGTGACCCAGAAAAACCAGAGAGGGAGATTAGACAATTCCCCTAAGAAAAATGTAACTTTTCACCGCAAGTACTACATCTATGATATGTAATAATTTAATAAATACATTTATTTCCAAAGTGATTCTACGTTAATGTTTAAACTTCCACAAAGGCACTGCTCGAGCATTCTTGAGTAGATTTGATTAATAAGTTTAATATTAGATGTTACAATATTTTAGACATCCTTACCAAAGATGTAAAAAATATGTGGGGTATTCACTTACAGCGCATGGTTTCTTGATATTGCTCACAGCAATCCTCAAATTGTCAAGTGTCTCCTGATGGTATTCCGCATTTGACCAAGAAAAATCGAATCGTGCAACTTGCAAAACAAAAATGGTATTGCATGAACAATTTAGTCACGTGAAAGAGAATCATGAGACACAATAATAACATAACTCCAATCAATATATACAAGAAAAAGAGGACAAACCTGACATTCCGGCTTTGAGGCATGCCTCGAGTGTTTCCACCGATCGAGATCTTGGCCCAAGTGTCCCAACAATTTTAGTCAATGATGGAAAGAACTTCTGGAATTTTAAAAATTAATACAATGACAACAAACAACTAAGAAGAGTGCAGTAGAGCTAGTCAAAATTTTAACTCATGCATGTAAGTTGTCACTTAGATTTCCAAGAAAACATTGTCCCCTAACAATCTTTTAGGAAATGTACTATTTATCCACTAGCTCTAGATAGTTCGATTCTCATTTGAGAACTGTTTTATTTTATAAATCACTTCAGCGCTTTTGAATAAAAGTTATGACATCATCAGCATCGCTATTCATCTATGTTTTCATGAATATATTTGGCATAAAACTGTAGAGGGATAGCCCAATTCCCATTTGGGAACGGTTTATTTTATGATTAACTCCATCTCCTTTGATTAAAAGTTATGGCATCACCATCCACCTGTGTTTTATGAGTATATTTGGTGTAAAACCATAAAGGGATAGCCCAATTCCCATTTGGGAAATGTTTATTTTATGTATCACTTCAGCATCATTGATTAAAAGCTATGCGGTTATCAGCATCACTATCCGCATGTGCTTTATGACTATATTTGGTGTAAAAACATAGAAGATACCACACATAGAGGTCAAAGCTCTTAACTAAGAGTGGGAAATGTAATAAATAGAACCACAAATAGGAAACATAATCTCATTTAGATAAGTGACAATTAGGTGGGTAAAGTGTCAACTTTATTAACCATGAGTGGGTAAAGTATACATCAAAAACAAGAGGGAAAAGTCAAACTTGACTATAAGTTGATGGATAAACTCTAATTTCAATATTCTATGTAAATAAAGCACTTGATACATTTTAAGGTGATTTTGCTGCTTAAAAAAAAAGGTATTGGTTGTCATCCACATGACCATAGGGCAGATAAACTTGTCACCCTATGCTTCATAGAGGACAATAGTGTCAAAATATCAAGATATTCTT
Organism: Kaempferia rotunda; assembly: GCA_037177415.1. Taxonomy (NCBI): domain Eukaryota; kingdom Viridiplantae; phylum Streptophyta; class Magnoliopsida; order Zingiberales; family Zingiberaceae; genus Kaempferia; species Kaempferia rotunda. The sequence continues at coordinate 6,812 of JBAMIB010000810.1, read as the reverse complement.
CTATCCTTATTGGTTTTATATCCCTTGATTAGCACTCTATTTATTGCTATAATTAGAGAGATACTTCTTCCTATATTAGACTCTAAGATTAAGGGATATAATTACTGTAATTATTGTTATATTCCTTCCTATATTAGACCCTAGAATCAAGGGATATTATTGTTGTAATTATTGTTATACTTCTTATATTAGAACCTAGAATTAAGGGATTTGATAATCCCTTCAAGGTCTATATATTGTAATTTGTTTAGTGAATGAATACAAAGTATTTTCATAAATTCTCATTTGTTTATGTTGTCATGGTATCAGAGTCAAAACTCTAAGATCAATTCTTCTTATGTTTGGTTTCTTGTCAAGCTCTAAGATCTTAGTGGTTTGTTCTTTTTTCGTGTTCTTCTAGTCTATTTTCTTAGAACAGATCTCTTAGTACTTGTTTTTGTTGAAATCATGTCTTTGGAATGATTTAAACATTTTCTTGTTCGATTTATGGCAAGAACTATTCTGCTTCGGCATTCCAATTTCAAATCTTTGTGAAGGGAAAGGAGTTCTAGAGTCATATCGATGGGCACAAATCCTGCACCTAATAGCGAGAAGGAGAAATATGTGAAATGGGAAGTAAAGGATGCTCAGATTATGTCTTAGATCCTTGGAAGTGTGGAACTCGGATACTTCTCAATCTCAAGCCTTGTAAGACCTCTAAAAGAAATGTGAGACTACTTGAAGAAAATTTACAACCAAAGTAATTCAGCACGAAGGTTTCAATTGGAGCTCGAGTTGAATCAGCTCAGTCAAGGGATCATGTCAATCCAAGAATTTTATTCTTCTTTTGTAAATCTTTGGGCCGAGTACACCGATATTGTATATGCAAGTGTGCCTCTTGAAGGACTCATTGCTATCCAAAATGTGCATGAGACTAGCGAGCATGATCAGTTTTTAATGAAGATAAGGGGAGAGTTTAAAGCAATCAGGTCCAACCGATGAACAGAGAACCAGTTCCTTTATTGGATATTTGTGTAGGAGAGCTTCTCAGGAAGAACAAAGGCACATTACACATGTAGTCTTGGAGAAAAAGCTTAATATTCTACTCCAATTCAGGTTGCTTACGCTGCTTAAGGGAGGTTTAAAGGAACCAAAGATATGACTAATGTTCAATGCTATAGTTGCAAAGGATTCAGGCACATTGCCACTAATTATACTAAAAGATTCTGCAATTATTATAAGAAATCAAGGCATGTCATCAAAGATTGTTCCACTCAGCCTCCAAAGAAATCTAAAATTCGCTACAATGTCTTAGTTGGTTACTCAAATGCCCCAGTCCTGATCAGTCTTCTATTACTCTGGAAATTGTCCAACAAATGATAGTCTCTACCCTTTCTGCTTTAGGCCTTTCAGGTAATAAAAATTCTAATCCATGTCGTGGTATTTTTTATTTTGGTGCTTCAAATCACATGACCAACACTCCCTTGCCTTTAAATAATGTTAAAAAATATGAAGGAGATCTTCATATTTATACAGCCGATACCTATCATAGTTGTTGGTGATATTTCACCCTCTTTGAATACTATTTTTTTTGTCTCCTAAGCTATCCACTAATCTGATATCTATCGGACAATTAGTTGACAACAATTTTATGGTTTAATTTTCAAATTTTGGTTGTCTTGTGTAGGATAAGTGTCCAGGAAGATGATCACGAAGGGACCTAATGTGGGAGGTCTCTTTCATTTATTTTTATCTCTCTTTCTAATGTCAAATAATGTTACTTTTAATGTTGTTCAATGTGATAATCAGGTGTGGCATAGACGTCTACTAATTCTCATGTGGTTTGAGTCTTGCTTAAATCTGGTTTACTTGGAAATAAAGATTCAACTTCTTGTTCCAATATTGATATTGGTGATTGTGCATCTTGCAAACTTGGCAAAAGCAAAACATTTCCTTTTCCATTGTATAAAAACGGTACCACCAAACCTTTTGAACTCATACATACTAATGTATGGAGTATTGCTCCCATAATCTCTCATGAATATATGTCAAATGAATTTCAATTATTTCTTCAAAGTTATGGTATCATATCACAACGTTCTTGTCCTTTCACTCCACAACAAAACGGAGTGGCTTAAAAAAGATTTGTCATCTTCTTGATGTTCGTACTCTTCTAATTGAGTCTTGTGTTCCCTCTTATTTTTGGTGCGAAGCTTTATCTACTGTTGTTTATTTGATTAATAGATTACCATCTCCCAACTTGAGTCGTGATTCTCCCTACTTTCGTTTATTTGGTCATGAACCAAATTATTCCAATCTTTATATATTTGGATGTGTTTGTTTTGTTCACTTTCGCACACATGAAAGAAATAAACTTACTCCCAATATGTCAAGTGTGCTTTCTTAGGGTATGCGATTTCTTTGCTATGATCCTCATGCTTGTCGAACTCTTGTCTCTAGAAATGTTATTTTTTTTTTTAAATCAGCCCTTCTTTAGTACACAACAGACCTCAAATTCGCTTCCCTATCTACTTCACCACATTTTCCGGAGTCACCAACACTAGTTCCAAGGTTTCAACCTGGTTATGTTTATCGTAGGCGTACTCCTTCTGTACCTAATCCTCCTATAGGTCTCACTGATGTTTCTCCACGTCTTCTTGCGGCATCTGATCCCGTTTTCAATGATCCACCTCCTCTTTGAAAAAGCTCTAGACCTCACAAACCTCTTGAAAGGTATAGTTTTTCAAATCATGTGGCACTACTTTGTCTTCTATTTTCATTCCCATTTATTATAAACAAGATATGAAACATGAGTGTTGGCAACAAACAATGGAAGCATAACTCAAAGCACTTGAGGAAAACCATACTTGGGACATTGTGTCCTCCAAATGTTAAACATATTGGTAGTGAGTGAGTTTATACCATCAAACTCAAGTCTAATGGATTTTTGGATAGATACAAAACTCGATTGGTTGCTCTTTGCAATAAACAAGAATATGACCTTGACTATGAAGAAACTTTCGCTCCAGTTACTAAGATGACCACAGTGAGAACCATTCTTGCGATTGCATCCTCTAAATCTTGATCTTTACATAGATAGATGTCAAAAATGTCTTCTTGAATGGAGTCTTAAAGAGGAGGTTTACATAACACTTCCATATGGTATGTCAATGACAACATCAAATGATGTTTGCAAGCTAAGACACTCTTTGTATGGTTTGAAGCAGGCACCTAGAGCATGGTTTGAGAAGTTTCGCACCACTCTTCTCACCTTCTCTTTCACACAAAGTCAGTATGATTCATCACTTTTCTTTTACAAGATAACCACTGGTATGATTTTTCTCTTGGTCCATGTTGACGATATTATCATCACTAGTAATGACAATGGATTGATCATTAAGCTTCAAAATATGTTGCATAGTACATTTTAAATGAAAGATCTTGGGCATCTCATATATTTTTGGGGGTTGAAAGTTCACTCTCAAGATCATGGTTAGTTCTTAAATCAACATAAATATATCCAATATCATATTGAGTTAGCTACTTTAAGATGCTACTGTTGTTGATATGCCAATGAAGGTGAATGTGATACACCAATGAAGGTGACCTTTTGCCTGATCCTTTTTTATATAGGCAACTTATTGGTAGTCTTATCTACCTACCAATCACAAGGCCTAATATCTCATATGTTGTCCATATAGTTAGCAGATTTATGCAATCACCTCTACATCTTCATCTTGCTGCAGTTCGTCACATTATTTGATACTTAATTGGGTTATCTACTCATGGGTTATTTTTTCCAACAAAATCTGCTCTTCAATCGACTGCATACAGTGATGCAGATCGGGCTAGCTACCTAGATACTAGAAAGTCTACAAAAGGCTGGTGCATTTTTCTTGGAGATGCCTTGATTTCTTGTTAGTGCAAGAAGTAGAATTGTATCTCTAAATCTTCCATGGAGGCTGAATGTAGAACTCATGTCTGCGACTTGTTCTGAAATTGTGTGGTTACGTGGTATTCTCTCCGAACTTGGATTTCCTCCGCCTACTCCTACTCCGTTTCATGGTGATAATACTTGTTCTATTCAAATAGTTGCAAATCTAGTATATCATAAACGCACAAAGCACATAGAGGTGGACTGTCATTACATTAGGGAGGCCTTTATTCGAGAATAGATCACTCTTCCTCATCATACTACTGGTCTTCAAATAGCTGATGACTTTACAAAAGCTTTGAAAAGGCAACGACGCAAGTTTCTCATTAGCAAATTAATGCTGATAGACTTACCCTCATCAATTTGAGGGAGATGTCAAGATATTCTTCTTTTCTTATTTGGTTTTATACCCCTTGATTATCTCTCTATTTATTGTTATAATTAGAGAGACACTTCTTCCTATATTAGACCTTAAAATTAAGGGGCATAATTGTTGTAATTATTGTTATATTCCTTCCTATATTAGACCCTAGAATCAAGGGATATTATTGTTATACTTCTTCCTATATTAGACCCTAGAATTAAGGGATATGATAATCCCCTCTAAGTCTATATATTGTAAATCGCTTAGTGAATGAATATAGAAAATATTTTCAGAAATTCTCCTATGTTTATTTTGTCATATAGTTGGTCTTTTCATATTTTTCAAGAGGAAGTCAGTCCCCTTTGCATGTGGCATTAATCCTGCCTATAGACCTCAAAGTGTGTCCGATAAGGAATTGTCAAATGGTTGAACACTATATTTGGTCTTAAAATGGACTTTAAATGCTTCCATCAGTGAATCAATTGGAGCCATTTTTTCCATGTGACCTTGATTCTCCTTTTATAGACGTAAAGTGAGTGCACTGTAGTTGGCCTTCAGATACTTCTATAACTGAGTCCGTCCACTTTCCATGTGACTTTGATCCTCCTTCATGAAACTTTGTTAGATTTGGCATGTCTATATGATGCAGTTAGCCTTCCTTCTTCTCTACAATTTGTTATTATAAAAGTGCTTCTTTTTTTTTTTGTAATTCAGGTATCTAGCTATTCGAACCAATTAATTCTGAAAGTGACTAATCCGTCCCCATAAAAATTTTCCACCAGCCAGCAAGATAAATCCAGAAGTGCGAACGGCTCATCACTTCCCATCCGGCTTTCTGGGGTTGTCTTCCCAGCTAGGATTTGACCCGTGGATGCCTCTTAACTGTGGAAGTGTTTTACTGTTGCAACGTAGCCCAGGGGCAAAGTGCTTATGTTCTAAACACCTATTCAAGGAAAAAAGAGAGGGAAACCTCCAAGATATAATAATTTTCTTAATGACCCATCTGATTGTAGAGCGTCCAAACTCTCATGCCCCTCGGAATAATCATGACCAACTTTTCATGTATGCACTGACTATCTTCATTAAAAATCATAATCTTTCCTTCTCCATAAAAGTCTACCAATAGTTGGCCAAAAAACTATTACAAAAAATAAATGATTAGGAAAGAAAATGGTTGATAAATTTGACGAGACCATAAGATGCAGTTAGCCTCCCTTATTCTCTTTAATTGATTACTGTGAAGTGCTTGTATTATAAACATCTATAAGAAAAAAGGAACCACTAAGATATAATAAATTTTTTAATGATCCATATGATCTTATTGCATCCAAATTCCCATGCCTGTCGGAATAAAATTTACCAAATTTATATACTATCTTCATCGAAAATTATCATCTTTCCTTCTCCATAAATCCACCAATAGTCGGACAAAAAAGGACTACACAATTATAGTAGGGATATAAATAGAGACGAACCCTCAGGGAAAATTAAAATTCAATATCTTAAAAGTCAAGCATTAAAAGGCACATAACACATAGGCAAAAAGAAATAATGAGGAAGAAAAAAAAAACTGGCAAACCCACAAGAAGACAAAATCTAAACCAAACAACAGAATCACATACAAAACAACGACAGGTGCATGATCCACATAGGCCACAAGAAAATACAAGAAGCCCATATAATTGATCAGACGATCGGGCAAGGAAACCGAAAATGAATCAGAAAAGGTGAGGATCGAATCCAATAAACGGGGAGTGAAAGAGAATTCTCACGATCTTGGGCGGCGCGAGCACAGAGGCGAGGCGCACGGGTTCTTCTAGCAGCATCTGCCCGGTGTGCATTGTGGCAGGTTAGGGTTCCGAATCCGATCGTCGAACTTTGCGTCTCTGATGAGCAGAGCTTGGCGTGGAAATCGGTGAGGCGAGGAAATGCTCGATGGTGAAGAATAAAGTACAGGGCTTCTATTTATCAACAGATGGTGATTTCATTTTGGGCCTGTATTGTTTACACTTCAATTTTTTTATAAAAAAAAAAAATCACTCCACTTTTTAATCATATTACTTCAATTGTCCTCCAATATTATTTATTATTATTTGTATTATTATTTCACACTTAAATATAAGTACACATTATAACATTTACTATAATTTTATAATTACTATAATATATATTTAATATATTTAAAAATATTCATATTGTAACCGTGTTCACCTATTATTTACACTATAACAGCTATAAAATTGTAATTCAAAGTTGACTTTTGACCGATCAACGTGGAGTTATTGCACAGGACCTCACCCCATCTTTGATGGAGCCCTACTTTTTTTTATTTTAGTATTTTTTTTATTTTAATAATACATTTTTGCTTATTATTTATTCTAACCATTTTTTTCGTGTCTCTTCGGCTACGGAGACAACACGACGTTTTCTTCCTCAGTCTTCACACACCGTCCAAAACGAGATCAGATCTCCTGTACCACAAATTTGTGGTCCAAGGGATGGACCACATCTATTTTGTGGTATGATTGATGTCGT
>JBAMIB010000714.1:0-17398 GCA_037177415.1 Kaempferia rotunda | reverse complement strand
GATGCTAAAGTTTTGTAATCGATTGCAGGGAATAAAAAACAGAACCACCGCACGTACCGAATGGAATCACGAACTTTGTGGTAATATATAAGAGGCAAAGAAGAAGAAGAAAAAGTAGAAGAAGATATTTGAGAGGATAGGAAGGTGAGGTGCATGGGAAAGTTGGTTTGGGGGACTAATTAGGGGATGATTTTGGCAAGAGGGCCCTAAATTTAGGTGATTAGCAGGAGTTGGCTAGATTGTGATGAGTTGTTGTCGCCTGGATTCAGACAACAAAAGGACAAAATGAAAATGAAAAATAAAGGAAGAAAATAGAATTGAATTTAGATTTTTGATGTTTGAGGAAGGTGCACCGCCGGTTGATTAGCAACAGTTCAGGTGAAGTAACGGCTCTGTGGGTGGTGCAGCTTTTAGTGAAAGTTTTTAAATAGAACGGTTTTATTCAAATTTAACCTGATTTCTTTATTATGAATTAAAAGAGTCTTTAATACTTTTATATTAAGTTTAATAATACAAACTTATTTATTGATTATAATTTTACATGGTATAAAACACTTTAAAAGAATTAATATCTTTTTGAAAAAAAAAAATTTCAAACCAGAATCTCAGAATGCTCACATGTCGTGAGAGATTGGTCGGACAAAAATATTTCAAATGTCTTTCCATCTTACCATCAAGATTTGAGATCCAAATCTCAAAAGAAATCAGCAAATCTTACCAATCAGTTATAAGCATACCATAAACCATCGACGACCACGGATTAAAATAAAATAAAATGTAAAAAGCAAATATCAAATGGCATGTTCCAAAATAATAAAAACAAAACAAAACAAAATTTAGCAAGCAAATTTAAGTTTCACCAATTCTTAGCCCCTAGGAGCCCTGATTCAAAGCAAATTTAAGTTCCAAAATTTAAGTTTCATCAGATGTAACTCGACGAGAAACAAACATATCGGGACATTCTACTCAGGAAGTATCTGCTCGTTATCGGCATCTCCTTCCTCTTCTATCTTAGGCTTAGATGGGGTTGGACCAGCACCAGGGGCCTGTTTCTTCTTGATACCACTCACAATGTCATCGATCCTAAGAAGCATGGAAGCTGCCTCGATGGCTGTCTTAAACGTTTGGGCCTTCACATTGTAGGAGTCCCAGATCTGAAATGAAAAGGGCATTAGAGAGCATGGATTCAAAATATGGGAAGAAAAGGGGAGCACCAAGCTTACTTTACGCTCCTTCATATTGACAATTTCACCAGAATTTCCATCAATGCCAACCCATTCATTCCCAGCATTAGCATGCTGCGACAGAGAAGGTAAAGTAAATTACCTGCTTAGTTGAGTATAAGGTTTTTGACATTTCATTCAGCCTCACAAAGTGAGTTAACCAGTCATAAAATGAATCGATTAGGTATATAAGAATCAGACTTCCAAGGAACAGAACAAGAATAACCTTTCCTTGGAGGGCAGTCATGGTGCGAATGACATTTACGCCACAGTTCTGAGCTAAGGTTCGTGGAATTGCTTCAAAAGCTACAGCAGCAGCTTCATAGGGCCACTAATGACAATCAAACAATATTATTAATTAGTTACAATGAGGCAAAGAAATAAATTGGATGCTAGTGTCAACATTTATGCAGTTCCACTGTATGACAATTGAAGAAAACCTTTTCTATCCCTTCGATTGAAGAACTCTTCTGTTTTAGTGCAGCTGATACTGTTAATTCTGTCGCACCCCCACCCGGGAGAAGTTTTGGGTTCTTCAAGATGTTTCGGGCTACTGACATAGCATCCTGTCAGCGCACATTATTATTGGACAATTTGTTCGATCATTAAAATCAAGCATGTGCGAATACAAAATCCTACCTGCAAATTTCTTTCAACCTCATTCAAAAGATCCTTACTAGCACCTCTTAGGAGAACGGTACAGGCTTTTGGATCTTTGCAATCCACAATAAAAGCAAAAAACTCATCACCAAATTTTTTGACTTCAAACAGGCCAGCCCCTGTCCCAACATCAGACTCTTGCAACTCCTCTGGCCTATTGACAACAACAGCCCCACAAGCCCTTGCAATTCTATTGTTGTCAGTCTTGCGCAATCTCCGGATAGCACTAACTCCAGCTTTGCTCAAGTAATGGCACGCGAGATCACTAAGCCCTTTTTCTGTGATCACCAAATCAGGTTTGAACTTCAGTATCTGCATGCACATATTTTGTATATATTCCTCCTCCATCTTTAGCAGTATTTCCCTGGCAAATGTAGATATAAATATTAGTCAATATTCAACAAATATGTGAAGGAAACACAATTATAAGAATGACTAGATATCTGGAATTTCTTGACTAGATTTCAAATTTCAACAATAAAAAGGTACAGATTCCTGATATAAGCCAGTAGACATCCAAAATAAGTAATTCAAGAGACGCATCAAGTTTGCTCCACTCTCTCTCCATTGGTGTGACATAACATAAGCCGTGCAAAATCCAAGTTCAACCTAATAATGTCAATATATGTATATTGAATCAGAGCACAACCAGATTGTGTCGTGATACCCATAAGAACATGTGCTACACAACATGGAGATGCTGAATAGCTATTTGCAATTTATACAAAACAAGGAACACAGCTTACCAGTGATATTCGAGTCCAATCAAATGTAGCACCAATACATGATAAAATGAGAGACAACAAATTGAAATAGTAAGGACATGCTCAAAACCACTAACAGAATTTTATAGTTAAAAGAATTGAATCTATTAAACTAGAAGTCTAACGGAGTCAGAGAAACCAAAGAAAATATTGCACTTTATCTCAATAAGAATTACTAGCCTACCAAGAATAGTTATCTTCATAAATTACATACAAAATAATTTCTTGCAACTTACGAGGCAGCACACTTCTGTTATTAATAGGCACAACTAGCTATGCACAATAGCTAAACCACCTCTAATAACTCAGGCAAACATAGTAGAATGAAAATGTTTAGGTGTGCCTTTTCACAAGGCAAAACACCTAACCCAAAAGATGAGTGAGAGAGTGTCATGTGCACACCAAGCCCGAGCGAAAAGGGCAAAACGAAAAATTGTACCCAGAACCGCAAGACAAAGGTAAGAAGAAAAAGAATCACAACCCCATAAGCTCTAAAGGCAAGTGAGATCAAGGTTCAAAGCAAGGTTTTAAATATCTTTCCATGTTAAAGTTTCAGTCAAGCTGGAAGGATGCAATTTAAATAATGTGTGATGCCGACACTAAGCACACTTCAATGTATGTCAAGATCAACTAATGAGTTTAATCTTATAACCCTCTTTCACTTGGCTTCCCTTAGCTTGTTTGCCGCCAAATTTGAACTTATAGCAATCAAAAACCCTATTAAATTAAAATTTTAAATCAACAACTTAAAAAAATATAATAAGAAACCTTAGCTAATGATTATTAATTAATAACATCAAAATGAGTATTTGTGCATAGGGTAGAAATATCGATTCTTGTAGCATCCTAGTAAGATCATCCCCGTAAATTTTCCTCCCAAGACAAGTGGTATTGAAATTAGTTCCTTCATTGGTAGCTTCGTAGAAAAATAGTCCACCTAATTTTTCCAGACTTGGATTAAATAATGCTCCCAAGGCATCTGACATTGAAATTAATCCCTCGATAGATCTGAGAAACTATTGGAAATTGGAGTTAGAATGCACATCTGGAACAGGAAAAGGCATAGGTGTAATATATGGAAGCATAGGCGTAATACATGGATACAATGACTTCGACATTCTTTAATTATCAATACACTTGTTGGTGTTTACCCTCTTGGCTTCCCTCTCTTTATACAGAGTTTCTCATCTCCTCCTACGATCCACAAACAAAATCAAAGATGACTCATGGGAAGAGAATCCTCCTATCTTCTTCAATCATAGATGACATCAACCAAAACTATATCGGCATAGGTGGCATAATGGCATTTACCCTTGGCAACTTAGTGTCAGTAATAGTTAGTGACAAAACAATATATTTTGATCATGCTAGTTGGAACAGCACTAGATACCATGGTTAATATTATACAAGTATGTGCTGCACTTTTCCTATGCACGCACCATTCCTTGTGCCTAAGCCCAATGACCTCTTTGTGACAAGAAGACATGAAATGAATCTTACTATTCTACACACTCTACTCCTCAATTGGGGCACCCCTTAATGACTACAATTAGATATTGCAACTTATTGTTTATCAAAAATATGAAAGTGAAATTCAAAGCAATATCATACCAATCATCTTCCTTCACCAATTCAGCATTTGTTTGATTTTCTCCCTTCTTATACTCAAGGGGGCAATCAAGGAGAATAATGCGAGGGTTTAATATCTTTCTCCTCATTTTTCCAGGTGTAACCACATCCTTATTAATCATAACTCCCTTGAGAACCTTGGAATCCTCAAGCTGCCCGCCAGGCACCTTCTCAACTTTTATATACTTCTTAATATCAACCTCACGTACACCTTGGCCAAGGTCAACACCAGCAGTTGTTGTAGCATCAATGGCCAGATCCTGGAATTAAAAGGATAACCATTAGAACTCTTAGGTGTAAAATAATGACTTCTACGTTCAACCTCTGGATCATTATTTAAAATATCCTACTAATATCAGTACTACTCTATATAAAAATTTGTACTGAAAAACAATCAATTATGTATAGTCGATATCTACAATCTTTGTTATCAGATTGTCATTAACCAATACTAGATAGAACCAATGTAGATCTGAATCCATTAACATAGTCAACTTTATAGTTTTTAAAGCAAAAAAAACTGGCATCTTCAAAGATACTTACAGCAATTAAATCCCCAAATTGTCCAGTAAATTTTGTGCCTATACAACTTTTGACAAGGTCCAGCATTGCAGCACCTGTGAAGATGATTCAAAACGAGACAATTTATTCAGATCGTTATATTAGATATGTTACACCAGAAAAGGTAAATTGACGGATATGAGTTAAAGGAATAGTGCAAGATTAACCGATTGTCATAACCCTCATATTGTTGTGCTCACCAAAATATCATATGCAGTAAATAGAACTTACGGTCAGTCACATCAATGGCCATTGCGATTTTGTCCAAAACAGCTATGGAGTCTTCTAAAGCTTTGTTATAAGCTGAAATGGCAGATTAGACACTATCAGCAAGAAATCAAGAAAAAAAACAAAAGCATTTACATGCAAATACAGCACAAGTGTAACAGATGTTCATTCTCTCAAAAATTACCTCGACATATAACAGTCGGATGGTAGTTCTTGTCAATGAAAGTTGCTGCAACATGGAGCATCTCGCCAGCTAAAATGAAAGATTTAAAGGATTAGCATTTCTTCTTCCAAAAGAACGCCTGTAATTAATCAAACACGACAAGCACAATGAACAGAAATATGCTGACATGGAAGATGATTGAAAAGATAGTCTTACGCATGTCTACAAAAACAATCCAAAATTTACACTGATTGTGTCATTTACTATGACAATCCACTGTTAGCTAGATGACAATGACGATGCAGCAGATTAATATACCATAAACACAAATCCACAAAGAAATAACAAAGATCACAAAGCACACCTAGAACAATGACAGACGTCGTGCCATCGCCGACTTCTTCATCCTGTGTCCGGCTTAGTTCAATCATCGACTACCAGTTGTCATACAATAAAAAACCAAAAAAAAAAAAAAAATGTTGCATCAGTAATCATATACCAACCCCAAAAGAATACAATGTACATGACAAAAGAAAAGAAAACTCCTACTATAAATTAATCCAAATATTGTGCATTACATATTCAAGACAAAGATAATAAACATAACTATACTAATGGCAAGTTGGCAACTAAATTGATGGAGCATCACACACCTTAGCAGCAGGGTGAGCAAGATCAAGCTCCCGAAGAATAGCATTTCCATCATTTGTGACTACAATACCTGGCAAAAATAAAGATACAACAGGGGAAATTATGAGTGCAATAGTGCACAGAAAATGAGGAAAGGATTGATGAGTCACAAGCAAAATTTAATAAAGATTGTTAAAACTAAAAATCAATCATGAACTTGACACTTGAATGTAGAAGGTGTTAAAAGATTGGTTTTGTTCACATCATATGAATTATAATAAATAACTTTTCCCCCCAGAAATCTAAGGTAAACTCTAGTGACTGAGATATTCTCCCATGTTCACATTAATTTATTCGCAACAAAAATTAGGAAGAAAAGGCATTGAATAATCTGATTGTTATGGGCATTTACTCAAGTTGGAATTCTAGTGACAATTAGCCATGGATGGCTCAGAATACTTGAACTCATAAATTTGGTGGTCACATTGCACAAGGCTCCAACCAATACAAGCTCATCAAAGAGAAAATGTATCCATCCTTCAAAAAATAAAAACATATCCTTGCTAGAATGGATGTATTCTCCTAACATTCAAAAGGGCACAAAGCTTTCTTGTCACCCCTTTCATAACGAGCAATTGACCAAATCAACGAGACAAAAGAACGGTGGCAGATCACTCAAATTGGATAACTTATGCAATTCAATATCCCTCTCTTCCATCCTGCAACATATTTTCCTTATTTCAATTCTCTCCTGTTTTCCTTTCCCAACATAACAGAATCAACAAAGTGCCATAAACTTCTTCCCATAGCCCTATAAATGCACATGCCTTGAAATTGAAACGATTACATAAATTCTATAAATAGGCACACTTAAGAGTGATGGAATCCTTGAATTGTGGCAGGAGAATAAAAATCCCAGAAATGTTTAGAAACTAAACATGAAAAGGGAATGATCATTTTTGGGCTGCAAGTATGGCCAAAAATTAGAAAGTTAAATGCTCACCCTAAACATGGATCTTAAATATTAAAACCACACTGCTTGTAATTCCTTAAACCCCACATGAATGCTCCGAAAACTCATGCACTAGCAGATTTTACAAGTAGATAATGGGATTTCAATATAGATAGAGTCTGATTTTTTTATACCAGACTCTTTATCTATCCCCAAAATACCTAAGTCAAACACTGACACTCAAAGTAGAAATTTGACGGCCTATTGATCACATTACGGATGGTTAGATCCACACATGTGTTGGATAATCAGTCGAATCTAAGTAAAACAGAAGTTTGGTAATCGGTATAATCCAAAAAGTGTAAGATATGACAATTAAATAATAAAGGTTATTTGAGAAATAACCTTATAGAATTTTCGCAGAATTTTTAGAAATTTTTTAAGATTTAAATGGAGTTTGTATGACACGTTTAAGGGGATGAATCATTTAGACTTGGAGAAAGTCTATTTGGAATATCAATTAAGGGGGAGTTAGTTGAGGTATTAACTTAGGGCTTAATTATTTAAACCTAGGTCTAAATATTATAAACCTAAGTTCAATTCCTTATTTCCCCAAAATTCCTCAATACTCACTTCTTCTCCCCAAATCAGCGCTGCTAACTCCTTATCCCCGCTATCGCCGATGTCGTCGTGCACCGCTGCCCATGCGATGATGACGTATGACGTAAGTCGTGTCTCCTGCCTTAATGCAGCCACCCTTTGCGATTTGCTACTTGTTGATGCGTGCTCCGCCCCCGACCCGAGCGCCACCAATGGGAAACATTCGACCTCGACTTCATTCGAGAGCACCTTTGTCGTCACGGATTCCATCGTCGTTGGACACGAAACACGTGTCTCGTTGCTTCCAGTGAACCCCCGGATCAGGATCCCAGTCGAATCACGCTGCCCTCCCTATTACATCAGCCGCGAGCACAACCGCCACTGTCGGTCCTATCCGACATCCGAGCGCCGAGATTTCTTCTCTGCTGCAGCTATCTTGGACCAGACAGTTGTGTCGCCGGCCATGTTCGTTGCTGCCCACGCAACCGAGTGAGGTAGGCGACGGCCGCAGTAACTGCGATATTCTTCAGACCGTCTATCCTCTTGTTGATTGCAAAGACAGAATAGGGTGATCCTTCAGCACCACCACTCACTGTAGCTCCGATTGTGAACCACCAGAGACCGCATCGGAATTGGGTTAGTGGTAGGAATGAGTTGTGGCTTTACCATTTATTCCTTTGACTTCATTTTGAGAGCTAGGTTGTAAGGTTTCCTTTGTATTGTCATTTTTGCTCTGGTGGTACTGTTCACCGGCGATCCAGAGCTCCGGTCATCTTTTCCGGTTGTGAGATACCAGCGACCCCCTTGAGATTCAGTGAGTTTGTAATTAGTGTAGGGAATGGACTAGGGTTTAGCTTGGGGGTAAACCTAATCTAATAACATTAATGAAATAGATTAGGGTTAATGGCATGATTAGAACCCTAACCTAATTAATTGGATGAATTAATTAGGATTAAGTTAACTCTAATATAAGCAATGGAAGGTATTAGGGAGAACTAAACATTAATAGGTTAACAACGATCATGTTCAATTAGACCTGATTTGAGACGAGCATCTTGACGGGATATTTATTTCGACACAATCCACTGATAAAGGCAGGTACTTCTTCTTTGGCCTGTAGATTATTGATCTTAGTGCATGGTATTTACTCAATGGATTAGGTTATTTTATCTTGACTCCACTCATATTTTATCTGATGCTTGATACTTACCTACTTGATCTTAGAGATGATTTGTTTATTATCTATAGTCTTATCTTTGAATATTTTTACTCTATAGCGTACACACGTGTATAGTGTGTACTTTAGGAGTTATCATGCTGATTGTGCATATGTTAGTGTGCACATGTGCCTGATATGTACAATAGGTGTTGATACTCATTGTACTTGTTGTTGATAGACATCGGTTGGATCTAGATACGTGATTGGTGGGTCATATTTTGGATAGACTGTATATGCACGTATATCTGATGTGTCTATCGGAAGTATAATATCGATTGAGCTTATATTCTATGCACATGTGTTTGGTGTGTTTATTAGAAATATCTGGTTGATTATATCTATTTGGTGTGTGCACGTGTTTGGTATGTTTCATTGGAAGAATTATGTTGATTATACTCATCTTATGTGTACATACATGTCGGGTGAGTATTATTGGAGGTATTATGTTGATTATGCATATGCTATGCGTGCACGTGTGTCTGATATGTCTATTGGAAGAATAAGTCGATTAAATTTATATTGTATGTATACACGAGTTTGAAGTGTATTATTGTAGATATCACGTCAATTATTTGGAAGAATAAGTCGATTAAATCTATATTGTGTGTATACACGGATTTGACGTGTATTATCGGAGGTATCACGTCGATTAAACTTATGTTATGTGTGCACCTATGTTTGGTGTGTATTACAAGTATCAAGTTGATTTAACCTACATTGTAGGGTGCACACATGTCCAATGTATATTATAGGTATTGCTACCTACCGTATATATTGTTTGGTGGAAACCTATTAAATTTTTTCATACATATTGAGATATGTGATTGATAGATCATGGTTCTAGAGATACCTATGTTTATCATGATAAGTATGATTGTGTACCATTGCATAGAGTTCATATACTCTCATTGATGTAGCTGATTAATATGTGAGTACCCTTACACTATATTGTTATATGTTTATCCTATTAGCTAATATCTCCTATGAGTGATTGACAATTGTGTCTCCACTACGATGTTGAGGGAGTTGACAGTGATTGTGATTTGTATATCCTGTCAACTAATGTCTCCTACGAATGGTCGACGATTGTGTCTTCACTACAATGTTAAGAGGGTTGACAATGACTAGTAGATCCTGTCAACTAATGTCTACTATGAGTGTTGACAATTGTTTCTTCACTACGATGGTTGAGAGGGTTGACAGTGATCAGAATATCTTGTCAACTGATGTCTCCTACGAATTGTAGACGATTGTGTCTTCACTATGATGTTGAAAGGGTTGACAGTGATTACGATATAATTGATGTATTGCTATCCGTGGGTTGTTATACCCTACACTGCCACATTGATATGTGGTAGAGTGATGTCCCACAATCCATAGCTAGATAACTACTTCTGTCTTCCCACAGTGATCGGTGGTAGAGTGATCTCGCGCAGATAGGAACTCTATCATTTCGGACTGCCTATGGTGATGTGGAAAAATGATCTCGCGTAATCCATAGCTATATAGTCTTGGTTACTTGTTTGTTTGTGGTAGAGCGTTGCTCCCATATATGTTGTATTGCTTGTGATGGGAGTGTTCTCCCGGAGCCTGTAGTTAGATAACTACTTCCTATTTACCCACAATGATATGTGGTAGAGTGATCTCGCGCAGACAGGACCAGACATTTCAGACTGCTCACAGTGATATGTGGTAGAGTGATAGTATTGTTTGTAGTGGAGCGTTGCTCTCACATATGATGTATTGTTGGTGGCAGAGTGTTGCTCCCACATATGATGTATTACTGGTGGTGGAGCGTGGCTCCCACATTATTGTATTACCTGTGGTGGAGAGTTGCTCCAACATATGATGGATTGCTTGTGGTGGTGTTGCTCCCACATATGATAGTATTACTTGTGGTGGAGCATTGCTCCTATTTTAAATGATCTATCCCTGATACTGATGCATGTTATTGATATGGTGTATTTCATACTTATCATTATCTGGCATTATTCATGGTATCATTTGCAGAGTAAGTTGATTATGTAGTAGATGCATGTTCATATCATCTTCTAATGGTTAGTGTTACTTTCGAAACTATCTACCTTTGTTCTTCATTTTAGATTATTTGTACTATTTGACCATGAATTATCACTGTCTATTACCCGCTAAGTCACCCGGACTCACCACCCCTTGTACTGGTTTCTCTTTCGCCAGGTAGCATGTATTACTTGGAGTCGTTTGGAGGATTCTGGCTGTTAGTCCTGCGTCACATCGAGATCGCTATGCATTTGTTTACATTTCTTACTTACTGTTTTATGTGCTCGTTGCTTTCCGGACTTAGTATGTAATAATTTGGCTTGTTCGTGGATTTTAGCCTTGTGACTATTGTTGTTTAATATTGTGTCTGCGTTGTGTAAGTCATGTCGACATGCACCATGTAATTTGTGTTTGTTCCAGCAGTGTAGACTAAATGTTGTGTTTATTTTATCTTCTACTGTATTTTTGTTCTAGCCGTATAGGTTGTATTTTTGTTCCAGCCGTGTGGGTTGCAATTATAACTGCGTGGTTGTGATTATTTTTAGTCGTATGGGCTATTTATTCCACTACGTAATTGTGTTTTTTTCCAGCCATGTTGGCTGGGAGTGTGTAGCCTTGTAGGCAATGTATCCATGATTCATATGTTGTCATAAGAGAGAGATACTGTCTGATTTTCATCGGGCAAGCCTTCGGGGCGTGACAAAAGGTGTTTCTCATAAATGGATAGCTTTCTAGTTCCTCATAATTCCCCTTTGCCTTGTTCCGCATAATTTAAACACTTGCATAAGGATGGTGGCGGAGATTCACAACTATCTCAACTAAATTCTATTCAGGAGAATGTTGAGAAACTGTGAATTGATCATAAATGTAATGGTGCTTAATAAGCTTCAGAAGAACCTCTCTTCTAGGCATATGAGAATTAGGATGGCGCAGAATGAACTTCAGAACAACTGCCCCTCATTGAGAATGCATTGTAAACAACATGTGTTTTGATTAACATTCAATGGCATGGGATATGTTGATTGTAGTGCAATGTTTCTTCCTGCAGGGATATCAGTTCACTTTCCTGCAACTTCCCATTTAGATTCTTTCTTATGTGGTAACAGGCATAAAGTGGAAACCAGGAACTACATGAAAAATCCAGATGAGTTCCCTGTCCAATGTCATACTTCAGATATTGAATTTGCTCAAAGATGGCTTTAACAGCTAGTCACACAAATAATGAACCACTAATAGCGCAAAAGTTTCCATTCAGCCAAGTGGATAGACTGCTGCAACTTAACATTTGAAGAATGAAAACAGGCTAGATTGGTAAGAGCAGAAGCTCAAATTGAGCAACGGGCAAAATGAAATTCCATAGGAGGGACAAGATCTGTAAATACATTGAAATCTCAACCTTCAGATTGTGAACTGAAGAACAAAAGGCTTTTGGCAGCTATAATTTTTTTCCAGAAATTGATATTGAGAAATCAGGATCACTTGACCAAAAGGATGCAGATTTATTGCATGAAGAGGCTGCCAGTTCTATAAATGCTTCTTAAGCCCATAACTTCCAGATTCCTTCCTTAACCCCACCACTGTGAATACAAACTTCTGAGATGGCCATATTGATTCATCTTGATATCATCATTAAATGGAAGTATGCTGCATTCATAGAATTCTTTAACACATTTATAGATGCTTTCAGGGCCTCAAGCGCATAAAAGTACTCTACAACTTACAAATTTGTCCAGTTCAAATTGTTTTGGATAATTGTTTATCATGTACTTGAAGACAATTTTTTATTTATTCAGTTAATTTCTTACAATAATTGAAATTTCTCACAATAATTGAAAAGCTCCGTTGTCCATATTCACTATGTACTATATTGGTGAACAAGTTTGAGGTTGAGTAAATGGCATGCATTGTTTATCATTTAACCATATAATCCAACAGTTGACTTGGTGATCGCCAATGGGTTCTCACTTCAACATGATTCCAGCTATTACCAGTTATTACCATATAATTAACACTTATAGGACATGACAAATTTTGTAGTTGTAGTAAATACAACCAAATAAATTGTTTATATCCTTGTCTGCAGTTCTCCTCAACCATGTCAACAGCAATTACCTATATACTAAAATGATTGGCATTAGCATAGATAACACAAGGCTGTATCCCACAAGCACTTGTTTAGATTCTATGAATTCGTCATTTTCTTAACTTTCAAGTTCAAGTGTGATGTGTTCATGGTTCTCTATGATATCTAATAGGTCTAGGATGGAAAATCTAACTTTCGAGATAATGCAATCATTTGAATACAAAGAAAAACTTGTCATATTGCAATAATTGAGACAAAATATCAACATTTGAAAAAGATTAGAAGCTTAAAATCATGTTTTTGCAATAAATCAAAATATTAACTTACAGATCCACATTCAAAAGTCCCAGTAAAATTCCAAAAACAAATCTTTGTTAAAATCACAGTTAATTGAAGCATCAAACAACCATAGTAAGACATCCACATTCAAGATTATCAGTTAAAATAACTAAAAACAAACCTCCTGCAGCATCAAGCAGCATTTTAAGCATAGACCGAGGTCCCAAAGTAGTTCGAATTATGTCAGCCACAGCCTGTACATAGAATGTAAGATAGAAGATGTAACAACCAATATTAGCAGTGATGAGATGCAGAAGTACTTATTCCAACTATCATGAAGACTGCTGAAGTAAAATAACAACATGCTGGCATGCCACTGCAATGCAAACACTTCTTCAAGTAATCAACAATGGATGAGCACAAAAGAGCTTCTATTGATTGAAGTTCATCAAACAATCTACAGATATACATGTTTATAAATAATAAATATGAAGTATGCCAAACTAAACACGAAATTTCAAAAAACTCTAGTGCTGTCCTAGCATTGACATTAGGAAAGGAAACACAAATGATAAATCCATGTGGCAAGCATGTCACGTACCTAGATAACTCAAATTATACATGCAATAGAATGCCAAAAAACACTTAAAGGACTGCATATTCTCACCTTGGATGCTTGGATGTTAGCATGATGAACCTTACTACCAGATTCCCGTTTTAAAGAATCTTCTGCTCAGAAAGGTCACGGAAAGTGTTAGATAACTTGAATGACAAAGCCACAGAATTACTTATTCCTATGAATGTATTTATATTTTAGAAGAAAAAAAAATTTTCACTAGTGTACTTGAATCACCAAATGGGTTCCATCACTTTTGATCTATAGTAAAACGAAACATTACATTAACGTTCTGCCAAAAAATGACAATCTATCAACAAATCCAGCATTCCAAAGCACCAAATTTGACAACAAAGCAAAAGTCATCCATCTTGACACGTATTTTTCAAGTGCAGTACCTCCAACCAACGAGCTACCACCACTACAAATATTGATCGATCCGGAAGTTTTTTTTGTACCCAGCAAAATTTCTCCAGAAGAAATAATGAAATCATGATTTAAAAAAAATATACTGCTAGTCTTTAAAACGGAACGGAAGAACTCCGAGATCCACCGATTTGTCAAAGGGAGGAGAGAGACTTACTGAGAACAAGGACGGGGGCGTGCATGGCTGAGAAGATACAGAGACGAAAAAGAGCCTTCCTATTTCCTTCTTTCTACACCGAAAGAGAGGCAGTATCAGCAACGGCGTGTGGAGGTCTCCGGCGACGAGCAGTTTCTCTAGAGTTCCTCAGTGGAACTGAAAACCCTCGCGCAGCACCCTTTCTGAGATGGCGAGATCCTTCCTGTGAGTCGGTTTTGATTTTTTATTTTACACTACAAATATATACAATAATATAAGATTAATTATATATTTTTAAAAATAATCATTTATATTTTTATTGTTAGATGATGTCGTCTGTTCCAGTGTTATTAGATAATATATAATAATATTAAATGAAAGTGAAAAATAAGAGAATAATGACCATCACTTTTGCTTTTGTTTCATAGATTTCAAACCAAAAAAAAATATACAAGGAAAGATGAGATTAAAATGATGAGAACAATTAAGTATATTTTCTTTTGCCCAACGGAGAAGTATGTTCGTATGTATCTAGATATCAAGATTTAACCTTAATAAATTAACAAATACATTTTTTTTTAATATACAGTTGATTTAAAATATTAAATTGATGATATTTTTTAATTTATCCTGATGTCCATGAAAAACTTTTCTAAGATAAATTAATCATCCTAAATTAATTGGCGTAAATTGAATAGTGTCAATAAAAAATAATAATAAGTATATTTTCTTTTAATATACACTGAAATATTTTTAAAAAATAGAGTAAAATGTCTTAGAACTTCCATCTTATTGAAGTTTAAGACCTGTTATTACTTTTTAGGCAACTTATTATAAGGGCTAATCCTATTTGTAAATGTGGAGATGAATGTCGGAGAATTAGATGTCCATGCGTCGAAGAAGAAGGATGAGATGGAACCCCTTGAAGACTCGTTGGACTATGCACACCAACAGACAACTCAAAGAGAGCCTTAGTAATCGAGCCAAGAAGGATGTCTCCAGCTTTGGTCCTCCGTTGCTAAAGTTAGTACAACGATCGTGAATAATGTTAAAGGAGAATGAAAAGTAGAATAATGATGATCGCATATCTCCGTGGATTGTGAAAAACCCTATTTATGCTTGGACATTACCTGATCCAGGGATCAAGGAGCTTCCATGGAGCAAACATTTATGATATATCATCGTCTTTCCTTAATTGTCTTTATTTAATTAGGCATGCAATCCGTACGTGTTAGATTTGAAAGTTTCCTCCATACAAAAAAGTATAGCGCATATCTTCTGACAATTGATATTTTGATTTAACCGTTGTCCTAAGCGACAGAGAGGATTAGTGAGATATTTACTGAGCAACATCCTTCCTATGGTCAAGGTTGACGACCAAGTGGTCCCCCGTATAGACTGAGTTTGGTCGAGAGGAGAAATGACTGAGCGATCGTTTGGCGACTCGCTCGGTTAGTGTCCTGGCTCACTCGGCATTGATGACACATTTACTTTTATACTTGATATTGAAACCAGAGGGTTGGCCGAACTGTTTGCTCGGTCGGTCTACAACGTAACTTGCTCCTAAATGACAGGATGAGTTAATCGTTCGCTCTGCTAATTGTTTGGCGTTCTGTCTGATACTCACTTGGGCTTGGGTTCGGCTAGGCATTCGATCTCCCCTTATCTGACTATTTAGTCTACTTGGATGTTATGTGAGCGACTCACTCGCCGTTAACTTCATGTGGCAAAAATGAAGTTAACGGTATATTGAAGGAGGTTTAATAAGAGTACAAATGGTGAGCACATGATGGGACCTCCACAGACGGTGAAATTCGGAGATCAATTTTTGCTCAATTCAGACAAAATATTAAGCGTTTACCATCAATGTGAAGCCTAGGGGCATACAAGTAGTAATAAAAGCACCTAGGTAGAAGTGAATTTCTTAGGTTGATTGTGAAGCCACTTGGCGCCTACTAATGTAGTTAAGTCAAGCATCGACAATTACCTCCATTTGGTATAAGTTCTAGAATATTCTTTGGGGCCAAAACAAATAATACTGTCATAATGCATCCTACAATCGACGAGAGCATGAGATGACTGTGTTAGAATTTTAAGGACATCTTATAATTTTTGATTGGTCGACCTTGGTAGTGGAAAGTAACTGCACGTTGCAGTTACTTTGAAAAATTGCAACGTGCATTTGGGAAAAAAAAAATTACAACGTGCAGTTGAGAGAACGTCTCATTTAATTTCCACTTTATATAAATGTCCACGAATGAAACAATGTATTATGGATGACTTCGAGATTTGTATAAGATTAATGATCAAGATAATATGAGAAGTAAAGTCTTAAAAGATATGACAATTAAAGTCCAAGAGATGTGGCAGACAAAGTTACAGAATACCTAGCCGGATCGATCTGCCAGTTGGGTCCCCTAGGATAACCCTTTCACATCCGAACATGGCCCAACATCTCACCCCTTATGGTCCCCCGGCTATCAAAAGTAACATACCGGCTTAAGGTCGACCGAGTCCTCTAAAGCCTAGTTACTTATGCCTTATTGGCGCCTGACCAGACTGGAGCCGATAGGATCCTCTCATGCCCAACTTACACTCCACGGTCGTCTCCTCTCCTCAATCCGGTTCTCGTCAGTCGGGTTCCCTAGTCTGCTTCACAAAGGTATAGCGGTCAACGCATATCCGACCGGCTTGGTGCCCACCAAACTAGTGATAGGCATTCCGTAGTTAATCCATCGATATAGACTAACTACGACGGATTAGCGACAGGAAAAGGGTCATTGACTAAACATCAGTTGTTGTCAACATCAGCGACGAATTTTTAAATTTCGTTGCTAACTAGTGACTGATTGTTTTTATGTTCGGTCACTAATTTCAGCGACGGAATATTATCTCTGTCGTTAAATGACGAACGGGATGAGTTTTCTGTTATGGTTGTAGTGATGGACAATTTAATTATTCGTCGCTAGTAGCAACGGATTATTAAAGTTTGTCGCTAGTAACCTACCACTAGAAGCCATCAATGGTGTATCGAAGTTCTCGAAATAATGACGGAGAGTCAATTTTTCATAGCTATTAGCGACTAAATGTTAACTTTCCGTCGCTATTAGCTACGGAATAAAAAAATATTCATTGCTATTTTGAATCTAGATTTCCAACACCTTATTATTTTTTCTAATTTTCCTTGTTTACATATAAATCTATACTACT
>JBAMIB010000329.1:0-17411 GCA_037177415.1 Kaempferia rotunda | reverse complement strand
TGGGATGGGCATAAAGAAAAGATTAGCTGCTTCTAAAGCTCTCTTTCTTCTCTTAAGAAACTCAATTTCTTTCCCCCCCTCTTATAGTAATTACCATTTACGACTAGACTATATATTAAGTTGGCCCAAGCCTCAACACTCAAGTCAGAGTCAGAAAGCACTCAACGAAAGCTCAAGCGAGGTGGACAGAGGGGATGTCCTATCGAAGCGAAATGCTCAAGTCAGAGAAACTTCAAGAGAAGAGTACCATTGATTGGCACGCGACGTAGAAAGAAGTAGGGACGGCAGATGAGAGCCAGGTGAGGAGCGAAGTCAAGTAGCGAGGACCATTCCTCATGTCATGCGAGGGACAAGAAGAAAGACAGAACTCAGTCGAAGTCCTTGAATGAAGGGCAGGGATAGATTCTTTCGTAGTTTCTTTTTGAATCACAACTTAATATATAGTCTAGTCTAACATGGCCCCGAACTTCATATTGAGTCGTAACCCAAAGGAAAGACCATTTCACTATATAGGGCTAGCACCGACGTCGTTCATGTATCCATGAACTCTTTCCCTAAATAATATATAATATAATGTAAGTTGTGCCTGCCCCGTATAAGTAAGATGTAAGTTGTAAGTTGATTAGAATGGTATATAGAATGGAATGGAATCTTCCTCTTATAGTAATTACAATTATTGACAACTTATAACATTTCTACTCTGCTTGAAAATGACAAGTTAGAACACTTGAAAGCAGGTCTCACTGTCGAGTTCTAATTCAACTGTTCCAATCTGCCAATCTCACGCAGGGCTCAACTAAACTGGGCTAATTGGTCTGCGCATACCTGTTGTGTTGTAATCTGCCAATCTCACGCAGGTAGCTACTTCTCTTTCTCGTATTTGAATGGCTCCGCACCTAGACCGTAGCACGCACTGAGCCAAGCCTTAGAGTCAAGAGAACCTCTAGTATGATGCTTCGCACCTTCATTCCTCGACTGAGCGCACCTAGTTGGGGACAGGGTTGCCTCGCCAGGGCTTTCTTCTTTCTTAAATAGTTCAAGTCGGTCGATCTGACTTTAGTTCATTCAAGTGGAAAGTGAAAGAGTTTCAGTCGATAGTTGAAGTCACATGGTCGGTGTTGAAGTCTCTCGTTGTGCTAATGTCGATGTTCGGTCGCAAGGTTGAACTCACAAGAGCTAATGGTCGGCTCTCTCTATAATCAAATTACCCAGCAAAATTACCCAGCTTCGGCTCTCAACCTCTCTCTATAAAAGAAATAAATGACCCAGCTCAGTGCCCATCTCTAAACCAGCTACGCATCTTCAATCTCTTTTCCACGCGACGAGGGTCTCTTAACCAAATTCTCTAACTTAACCACAAATTCTCTAACTTAACCATTTATCTATCGAAATTCTTTGATAGCGAGCGCTAAACTATCACTTCTCCCTCCCTATGGTCGCCTCCCTTTCTTTCTTTGGTCAAGCCTCGTGGATCCAGTCCGCCGTCGGATCTCTCAAAGCCTGGGACGGAGCCAATCCATCTATCTCTTTCAAAGCAAACCTGAAGCTCGCTAGTGCTTATACTATATAAAGTCAATACCTTAGCCCCGTCACCGACGGGTCTTACCTTCGCAAAGCAGGGACGGACCGAGAACTCAGATCTTATGAATCCAATCCACTTCTTTCATCTTCTCTTCCGAAGCCCTCCGATTACTCTACTCCTGGTCCGATGCTCTGTCTTTCTCTCTAAGCCTCTGCCTTGTCCTCTGACTGGGAGTCCTTCTGAACCGCACCTGGGAACTTGACTCTGCCGATCCGCACCAGGCTTGAGTGGAGTGACTCAGAGATTTGCTTCAGTTCTTTGGATTGCAGAAGTCGCTTCTGTTGCAAACTGACTAGACTCAGACTTGAAAGAATGAGCCGCACCGCGTCACTCTGTTCGCACCTTTGAACGAAAACTCAGCCTAGGCCTCTCCAGGAACGAGTCTGATTCTTGGTGCCCCAGACCCCGGTTTGACCTACTATAGGATTTGAACCTACAACTGAACTTTCTTATCTTTCTGATTCAACTTTGATTCAACTGATCACTATCACTTCGGAAGCGAGAGACCCACTCCCGACTATAGCTTTCCTTACTTAAAAGGTCGGATCTTCTGCTTACTTAACATAGGGAGGGCCCTCCTCTCATCTGCCGGCCTCACGTGTCAATCAATTGGATCAATCTCTTCTCTTGCTTTCCTCTTGCTTTCGTTTCGTAGAGATCTCAGACTTCACGGCTCACTGTCGCTTGGCTGATAGGATGAGTTTCTATGGGACGGTAGTTTAAATGGCAGGAATCAGTCCTATGAGCCTCTGATCTTGCCTCGGAGCTGTCGTGAGATGATTGGGAACTCATCCGAGTCCGATTACTGGGAATTTCACCTTTCTATTCAATTGGCATTGGCACTCCTTTTGCTACTATATGGGACAATAAAAATAGCAAATTTGACCAACTCTGCTCTGCGGCACTGGTTTTCCATATATAGCGGACTAGATTGAATGGCAGAATGAACTCCCTGCGGAACTGGTTTTGCTTATATATCGGACAACTATGAATGGTTCCTGTCCCCAACTGACCTGGGATGATCCGCCAGAGCCTCTTCACTTTGCATTCCCATGCGAAAGTTCCACACTTCTCGGCGCAAGCACCTTTACGGTAGCACTCCTACTTAAATATGGTACGGTAGCGAAGACTCTTACTTAAAATGGTACGGTAGCGAAGACCCCGTGGCATTGCCTGCCTCTATCTATTGGGCCATATGCCTCTTGGACCATAGCTTTCAGTACTGAGCTTCTGCCTGGCACTCCCGCTCCTATCTTGTTCTGGCTCCCGACCGCCGTCCCCACTTCTTGAGCTGAGTCTGGTCGAACCTTTGTTTTCGTCTTCCCTATGGTCTGGTAGCCTATACCGGAAACTGATCCTCTAACCGGCTCGTCAACTGAGCTCCTATTAGACAGAGCCCTGAATTCGCCTAGTTGGGGACAGTTTTGACCGACCTCCACTCCCCCTCCCCTATTGAAAGAATGAGCCGCCAGAGCCAGACGAAGCCCTTCCTTAGCCGAGTTACCGAGTCGTTTCTACTACCGAATCCGAATACTGGGATCCGAGATCTCTTAACCGACCGCTCCATCGGAGAAAAGTAGGCCAGACCCACCCCTTTCAGCATCGGATGAGTAGGCCCATCCACCGAAGACTACCAGAAGAGAGGTTAGCCACATCCGCCGAAGACTACCTTAAGATAGCCGCTCCGAAGCCGCACCCTCTCGCCCAACTATACGTGGGGAGAAGAAAACCGATGCCGATCCAGTCCTGGAACTCCGCCTCCCCTCACTCATCTCTTCTAACCACTTTGATAGCTACTACTTTTGCTAGCTCCTCAGACCGGTGAGCAGGGACCGAGGAAGAATCTAAGGCATAGCAGCAACCCCGTGTGACCCGACCTCTCATGTGGACTCTGCCTTCTCTGAGTTCGCGTAGCACCGAAGCTAGGCGTGCTCTTCCCTTATTCATTCCTGTCCCTATAGCTATTCCACTCGCTCTGCATCACCTCGAAATAATGAAGCAGTAGGCGATGGTCGGCTCTATCTCTATAATGAAGAGCGGTAGGCTATGGTCGGCTCGTCCCCACACCCCTGGTCTCGGATCAGAGAATAGAAGAAAGGGCTGACACGTCGTTATCACTCGTTCCTCGCTGGGACAGATTCTGAGTTCGTAGGCGGCCACCGAGTTGGGGACAGGAAGATTCATAGGCGGTCCGAAGATTCTTAGGCGGGGAGTGGAATAGGGATGAATTCAGTCCGGGCTCGGCTCCTAATTTCATAGTTGACTAATCAAAGTTGACAACTGTCATCATAAATTGATAGAAATGGAAGAACTGAACCAAGCTCGTGAGTGCGCCGCAAAGTTGAGCTTTGCGAAATCTTTGCAAACACGAGCCCGCGACTACTATCTATAATTAAAAGAATGAATCGGCTCCCTTGCTTTCACGAATCTCTTGTCGGCTCGGCTGCTTTGATTCTTCGTCGGCTTGGCTTACTGAACTGAATTGGTTTACAAAGGGTCCCTGTCCCTACCTTACTTAACTGAATTGGGATGGGCTCCTCACTTCGCTTGAACTCGCCGCACCTCATTCTTTTCTTCAAGCGCTCCTTTCCCCTCTAGTCTCATTAGTTCTTTAGCCTCTAAAGCTACACTCCGTGCCTTCTCTTCCGGGCTTGCTTGCAGCACCTCGCTTGAGTTTAGTGCGCGGGAGTCGATCCCCTGTCTCACGCACACCGAGAGATGATGATCACTGCTATAGCTATAAGTGCTCACTGCTAGAAGTCTACGAGTTTAGGCCAACTCGATCTCTGTCCGGAGCCCTATGTGGACTCACTAAGCACGTGAGCTCTTGCTTTAGCCACGTCGTTATCACTCGTCCCTCTGCCTGAATTCTCTCTTTCGCTAACTCTGCCACGTGTGGAGTTTCTCTGCCGCTTCACTAAACATAGTTCGTCCCTTGAATGATAGCTAGCGTTCTTTCTTATTTCTGCTCGACGGAGGCTTATCCCTTTCACGGGCTGGTCGGCTTGCCTTCGAATGAGTGGGGTCGGTCCGGTCCCTCCGTCTGAGGATCGCGAAGACTATTCGACCATTCCTCGTGCCCATGCTATTCTTTATGAATTCTTTCAGTGCCCTAACCAAGAACCAATCAACTGATGAAAGGTGAGTTCGTCTTCAAGCAGTTCTTTCCCGACTCGCCTTCTACACTTCCCGACAGCCCGACTTCAACTCTTTTCTCTCCACGTGCTCTTCCCTCCCTTTCCTTTGGTCAAGCCCTTTTTAGAACTATCTCCCCTATCTCATTGCACGGGAACCAGAGTCGGCCCGGTCAACCCATTCTCTTATTTGCTGAGCCCATCCGAATCAACTATACTATAATGAAGCAGTAGTAGTCAAACCTCCTAATCCGACTTCGGCTTTCCTTGAACTTAGACTTGAACACTTGAACCGAGTTCGCTGACCTGGGTGTCGCTTATCATCTCTTACCAACTCGACTAGGCCCTCACGAAGAAGAAGAACACGAATGGGATGTCCTCTCTAGCTCTAACTCCACTCCTAACCGGGCTGGTCGATCTGGTGGTGCTCCACTAAAGGGAGGTCTAGGACCCCTCGGGATTCGGATTCCACTAGCTACGTTGGTTGCAAAGATCGTAGCTGCGCTTGACCAAGCAGCGGATTGCAAAGTAAAGGAAGAAAGTAATTCATCGGCATGGGCAAGGCTCATTCAAGCCCCCTAAATATAATATAAGTAAGTTGTGGTTCGGCAGCGAGCGCATTCAATTCTCGTAGGCCTAGGTAGGAAGGGCAGGGTTCCTCAGACCTTTCCATGCGTCCAGCCACGAATCGAAGTTCAAGTTCTGCGTCCCGTCTTCGAAGTGAAAGTAGCCCTGACTTTATGCTATCTCCCACCGATGATTGACCGGCCCATCTTTCATATCCATCTTTCTTCATTAATTATGATGGCTGAGTTGCCTTTGGAATTATCCATGTGATGCCGCAGTTCAGTCCGCTTCCATTATTAGAGCCGCTATTGGATCAAGCACTATCTTCGCTCCTCTTTCGCCTGGGCCCACTTGCGCCTGCTCGTTCCGGGTCTCAGTCAAGTTCGCCCCATTCCAGTCAAGCCTCTACTTTCTCTCAGCATCATTTCACTGCTCTCATTCAGGATAGTCTTTGAATGTTGAAGACACGGGTTCGATTCCCTTCTCGGTACTCCGGCTTCTTAGATAGGCTCCGGATTCTCCCTTCCCCCTTTAGCAGAGCCAGAGCCCACGGGTCCTACTAAAGAAAGCTCTCGTGTTCCGCTGCCGAGTGAGAGGTCCTCTCGAGTATCCGCTATTCTTGGTCACGAGTGGAGGGCTCCGTCTAATCACTGCCTAGCACTTGAACACAGGTCAAGATCTCTACTCCTCATTCTGCTCTCATAGCGTAGTCACTCAGAATGGTCGGTCCCTTCGCAGAGAATGCATCATCAGTCCTTCCTTCCTTCTTTTATCCATCTTTCTAAGAGAGGTCGGTTTTGGACCAGTCAAAGAAAGTAGGTTTGGGGGAATCCTCTGCTCGACTTCGCTTCAATGAGAGAGCAGCGAGCGAGACTGATTCTATTATTAATAGAGGTCAGATCCTAAGGTCAGATCTGAAAATGAGATGCGACCCAGATTCATGGCAGGGATGGAGAGAGCATGATCAACCATGTCTGTCTTGACCAACCATCTCTTTCATTATGGTCTAATCGTTCATTCCACTCGCTGGCTCCTTTCACGAAGTTGCACTCGCTCGACTTCGCTTCCACTCGCTGCTCGCTCCGCATCTTCTATATCGCTCCGCATCTTCGCTCCTCTTCCCTTGCCCTGCCCGAATTCAAGTTCGAGAACTCTCTCCTGTATTTAAAAGGGCCCTAAAGCTCAGAGCCTGCCCACCTTACTTCACACAGAGAAATGATATATGATATGTTCCGTATGTTCCGACCGACTCCTTTTCTTTCCCATATAGCAGGCCCATGAATTCCTTCTTACTGGAGATCCAAGAACTTCTCGTTCAGTATAGGGCTAGGACGCATAGTTCGGGACAGTTTGGACAGAGAAGAGAGAGGATTGATTGGACAGACAGGTACCTTTCATCGACTTACGAGAACGGATGCTTATTAGCCCAACTTCCATAAACAACTATTATGATTCCTAGGACGACCTTCCCCGCACCAAAGAATATGAAATAGCCTTTCCGCCAGCAGATGCTCATCCACTTAATTCAGGATTGGTGGACCTCATCACCCTATCCCCTTCCCACCAGATTGGATTATAAAAGGCTTTCTCAGATTGGCACTCTGCGTCTATCTTGCTCGGGCACCTTTCTGCTGCTTATGCGTGGCTCCCAGGCCTCCTCCTAGTCCGCCTTCTCTACTCCACTCCTTAAAGAAGCAAGAAGTCCTGAAGAACTCAATCAGCTAATGAACCCGCTGATCCAGTTTCCACATCAGTTCTTAGAACTTAATAGTAGGCTTGAGCTCATCGGTACGGTACATCACTTGTAGCCCCTCCCCAGAACACCCATCTTAGTTGATCTTGCCTACTGCTTGCTTTGCTTGTTCACTTATCCAAACTTGGCTTGGGACGGTTACTTGAATCAGAGGAGTTGTGACTTTAGTTCGGTTCTCCTGCTGGGTCTAAATAAAGCACTTCATACTCCCCTCTTCCCGTCCAAGGATTGCTTTCTCTCTCTCGTATGCGAACGACTACGGGTCCGTTGGCGATCTCACTTAGCTACTCTTCGTTCGGTGCCTAACTTCTTTTCTGATGTCGCTCCCGGGGCATGTCAATATGTCGCTCCCGTGGCAAGCAATGGTCTGCGTCGTTTCACTTGCTCCTTCGTTCTGCCCTCACTTGCGCATGAAAAGAATAGTGTGAATCAGTAGTGAGCTCTTCCGGCGCCTTTAGTTGATGCGCATGACGAGTCAGCCCTTACCTTGAACCCGTTCGGACTTGCTTCTTCGATCGGACCAGTAGGGACTGAATTCTTCTACTCACTCTACTCTCTTGCTCGTCCCATGCTTCGACCGCTTCACTCTACGCGTCTTCCTCGATGCTCTATCTTTCTATATACAATAGAGGACTTGATATGAATTAGCTGACCGGTTCACTTGAGTCGAATTAAGGAGCGAAGTCCCATCCGGTCTAGGCAGCTACGTAGATATGGGATGAGCTGGTCTTCGAGGCCTCCAGTCTTTGTTAGGACACTAATCATACCTGTGCTTGGAATGAGTGGACTGAGTTCTGACCATGACTTGTAGCCCTCCTTCCTCTGTAGTCGCTCTCGCTCGGTTCTGAAAGAATGCGAAGTCGACCATTATCGTTCATGGCTCTCCAAACTCATTAGACCAATCGTTAGCCCAGAGATGCTTAGTCAGGTGTCCACTTGTCTTATCCGCTCTCCTCTGCTTGTGGATGCGCTTCTTTGAATGTCATGCCGGAGTCCAAACTAACCGAATGAATGCCGGAGTCCAGTCCGAGCGCGGGAGCGCTAATTGTCAAGTTGCCAGACAGAGAAGAGTGCAATCCCATCCCCATACACAAGATTTAAACTGTGAAGTAGCCGCTCTGTCGATCGAGAGCTCTTGAATGGGACTGCCCGCCTTGCACTCGCCAGGGATAACCTGCCATGATCGACCGAACTCGAAGAGACTGATTGAAGACAGACTGATACAGACCGTACCAAAGGAGAATTTCGTGCTCCATTGGCAATGCTCAACAGACACCTTCAGACCTCACCTTATATAGAACCACTCAGGGAAGCGGAACGAGCCAGCGAGCTCCATAGGAATAGAATTCAATGATCACTGGTAAAATAATCAAAACACGGGTCATGGGTTCGAATCCTTTTACGCCTATTCCAGCCCCCGCCTAAGAATAAGAATCCCACTAATAGAGGTATAGGTAGGTCTTCCATGCCACTGCTATAGGGAATGCGGTTCAGTCGATCTGGTCGGATAATATCAAGTAGTCTGAGGAGCGAACGAGGCGGAACTCTTTATTTGGGCTTGATTCATAATATAGTAAAGCTCCTGCTACTGACAAAAGACAGGTTCGGTGAAGAAAGCACCTACTAGGAAAGATAGGTACGAGCGACAGCGACGTCAGCAGCTACAGACTTAATGGAAAGCTCTCCTCTCCCTATGGTCGAGCACGTCGGTCCCTCGTCCCTCTCCCGCTGCAGTTAGCTCAAATCCCCAAATTACAGTAAAGCGAGCCATCAACTCAGCTGTACTATATGAATTAGTCTTCGTTCCTCTTCTCATTGACTTAAGGAATGAAAACTCCATCTCCAGAGCTCTACAGGGCAAGGGCACCTTCTTTTCCTGAACTCGGGAAGGGTATGTTAGAAGTTTGTTGTGCCGATAACAACATCTCCTCGGACTTATGGTCGAGCACTCTCTTCTTCTTCTTCTTTCGTTCCTCTCGCATCCGCTCGAGCCCTAACAACAGTCGTGAATACGAAACTACGAAAGATCTTTCCATGAACTCACGTCGCCCCGTCGAATACAAGACTAAGACTAAGACTAAAAACACTCGCCAACAAAAATATATGATATTAGGGCGCAGACTTAAATTAAGAGCGAGCAAGTGACTTATATAAATTATTATATTAGGGAGATAGTATCCGAAGATAGGCTCGTTTTATAGGCGCCCTAATATAATATAAGTAACTTGCCGAGTGCTACAATATACGACGGGATCGACCGGAAGATCTTTCTACGTTTTGTAGAACGACGTAGGTATGCAATGCCTAAAAGATATTCGCAATTACTGTAATCTGCTTGTGATAGGGACTTCTTTTTCTGACTTTCATTATTAAGAGTGGAGTTCGAGTTCATAACAAGAAATAAGTAGCCCCGTCGTGACCTCGGCCCAGTCTCATCTGTTCCGGTTTGATAGTTTGATCTTTCTAGTGAGTCATCGGCTCCATTCCCAAGAACTGCTGCTGCTGCAGTTAATGTAAAGAGGTGCACTGAAGGGAGTGACTTTAGGACTCGCCCGGAACGAATGAATAAAGAGAGGATAGGAGCCGACCAGCGGGTTCAAGGCCTAAATATAATATAAGTAAGTTGTATAATATAAGTAAGTTGGTAGATCTTTCGTAGGCCCAAAGAACTTACTTACAGGCACGACTTAAGCCCCAAAGGAAAGACCATTTACTACTTGGAGTAGTGATTCAAGTTTGATAAACTGACCTTTTCGGGAAAGTTCAATAATCTTCCTCTCTCAACTTACTTATAAACTGACCTTTTTGGCAACTTAACTTATATTATATTATATTAGGGCGCTCGAGCCCAAGCAGATTACAGTAATTGCGTGCCTCTAAGTAAGTTCTATGGGCCATTCACAACTTATATTATATTATATTATATTATATTTAGGGCCTTACGGATGCAACTTAACTTATATTATATTAGGGCCTTAGCATTAGCAGTCGAGCCTATCGGTTCCACTATATTAGGCTCCCTAACTAGAAAACGATCCCTCAACTTTCTTGGCTATGATTAGAAAAGTCGAGTCAAAAATCTAGGGCCGCCCTTTTATAGTTTATTTGCCTGCCCCTTCCTCTCCAGTGGTGTCATTTTTCTATCCCTTCCTGAAATATAATATAAGTAAGTTGTTGAAGTTCAAATCTCATTTATATTGATTCCGCATGGGACAGAATGAAACCTTTCTTATAATATATTAATGGTCTCCTCGCGTCTCATATTAGAATTCATTCAAATTCATTCTTTTCTTTTTTCATTCTTATATAGCTTAACTATTCAATTAGAGATCTTCCGTATGTGATGAAATCAAGTATCTTCATATATAAAGTTCAGTTCAAATCATTAAAGTATGAAAACAAAAAGGAGGAAGATACAACTGAGCTATTGTGAGCTGTAACGTTCTCTACTGTCGAAAAACTAATTTTCATCTCTCGACTTGACACTCATTCTAATCTCTCACTCTCTACTTTAAGGAGTGCTTTTAGTTTTCTATGAATTTATATTATCTTTTTTCAATAGATTATAACAAGTATCATAATAGATTCTCGAACAAGTATCTCAATTTCATTGCTGGTGTAAAGTGTGAGATCCGAATCACTTTCTTAGTCTGCTTTTATTCTATTCTTCTTGTTCGGATGTATCACCTAGAAAATAGGGAGAGTTCTATCCCTCAACGTCCTGCAGTAGTGCCATTGACCTTCCAGGACGCGCTGGATACAAGCCCGACCCCAGCCTGCACTCCTTCCCCGCTCAAACTCAAAGTCTTAAGAGGGAGCTCCAGAGCTCTTCCCTTTGGGACACTCCGCCATGGTGAACTCTACTCTTGTTGCCATCTGCCGTAGCAAAATCCAGATGGAAGGAAGATTGGTCTACCCCGACTAAGAAGCGAAAGTGAGAAATGTTAAAGCTTAATCTCAGGTTCCTAGATAACATATAGGCGCACAGTAAATAGGCGCGTTGACTCTGTCTAAGAAGCATGGCGACGGTCGAGCGCTCTCTCCAAGACGAAGAACTGGCCTCCCCGAAGGACTTAAGGACAAATGCCCAGGCCTAGGTTAGAGAGGCATAGGTTTCTCTAGTCCAAGTAGACTATATGAAAGAAGGGGACCACTTGCTCTTACTAAGTCCCTTAACGCAGCTGCCGCGAAAGCCAACCAATTGAGGACCTGCGCCCTATCTAAAATAGTACTTTTATATCCAAGTGTCTTTTGTTGGTTTGTCATTTTCCCAACTAGGACCTTAACTCCAGAATGGGTATAGAGATGTCTTCAACAAAGCATGTCCCCGAAAGACGACTTCCTGCACCTACCCGGCCCCTGCCTAAATTAGACTGAAGTTCGGTACGGGTTGGACTAAGGCTTGGCGCTTCGACCGAGTAAGCCAGCTCTTTCCCTCTACCTCTTTAAAACCCGCATGCTGCTATGTCTAAATTACATACTGCAAGACCCAGCAAAAGCCATCTTCCCTGGGGACTCTCTCTTTACTTGTAGTTCGTCACTTTAAGGCAAGGACAAGAGCTTCGGTGTAAGCACCAGTTCTCACTCTGACTTAGAATCAGACCTTAGATCTCTCTCTCAATAATTGGTATTGAAGTTTGATCCAATCAACCACTAAAAGCTGACCTCAATATGTTCCAACCAACGCGCCTATTCTATTACATTCCTTTCGTTTTTCCCTTCTTGGGTGAACCTGTCCCATTGCCCGAATCCTGGAATGGTGATGTCTCGTCCTGACATGGCGGAGCTTCCCTAAACCTACATTAATGGAACATGCCTAGGGCAGAGAAAGGTCCGTTTTTCTAGCCCGATAGGCAAAGACCTTAAGAGAGGGCACTTCGTGGCGGCTCTATTTTAACTATGCTCCACCGTTAGAGAATAAATTCAATATATGCATATAAAACTAACCCCAAGAACGAACAACTAAACCATCCGGTTCGGGAGCTCCAAGGAGGAATAAAATAAATAGGAAAATTACTTAATACAGTTGAAGAATAAGAAAGAGAGAACGATGCCGAAAATTACATTAGTCGAAACCTAAGTCGAAGTTCAAGCTAAAGAAAGTGCCTAAGTTTAAGCTTAAGTCGATGCCAAAGCCGGTCTTGATGTCTTAGAATAGGGAAGACCAAGTGAAAGATACCTTACTCGTCCATTAAGCCTTAGGTTTTCTTTCAGGAACTAGTCTCTTTGTCCTAGCCCGGGAAGGCTAATAGAGAAGACTAAGAACGCGGGTAAGAGTCCCCTCATCCGGCTCTCTCCTTAAGTCACTAGTTTGACTGGGTACCTTAGCCCAGTGTTTTTTTTTCAGTAGGCTATATGGAGCACCTATAGGGATCGTACAAGCTATGGAACTTCTCGGTGCACCTCTCTCTTTGATCGAATGGAAGATTTAGTTCTAACTTCTCTTACACCAGTCAAGTAATGCTTCTTTTTTGTCTTCCGATTCCTATCCCTAACTCTACTTATTCCCTTGTGAGGATAGGGGGCTAAGGTACCGATCTCTTGAATGAGTTTGATCAAGGTGGATAGATATGGTTAGTCTGAGGTAGGTTCTCTTGATAAAGGTAAATTCTTTAGTATAAAAATGACATTCCAACTCTTTCTCTTTTTTTTGATTGCTTTGATTCCCTTCCTTCTCTGCCTTCGATCTATAAGTTGGCTAGTCCCCGAAAATGCCCGGAGAGTTGGGGAAAACCTTCCATGAAGCCTCTTCAGGATAGGAGAAGGAGAAGCATGCTTTCTTCGGGACAAGTTTGTTTGGGATAGGACACTTCCAAGCCCGGGAACGAAGGGAATTATGATAGCCGGACTGAGAAGGAAGAAAGCAAAGATAAAGATACACGTTCATGTCTCGTGCTGCTGATAAGAGGGGAAGTGATAGGAAAGCAGGTAGTCTTTTGCCTGGATCCAGAAAGGATGGTCCCGAGTGAAACGTTAGCGAATGCAAAGAAGCTACCAACTTGATTATGATTATGCGCAGGGCATAGATCCCAAAGCTTTAGATTAGCTCCGAGATTGGGATAGCACGATAGGATGAACTCACCCGTTTGGGGCTCCTTTTCTTCCCAACCAATGGGGAAGGGGAAAGATGCTTTTAGGTAGGGAATCTATCATATACTCGATAGAAAAAGTGAGCTCGTTCGCTTGCTGTGCTGCTCATGACTCTATCTTAGAATGCAGCTGGCTGATAAGAGAAATCTAGCTAATGAGACTGATCACATAAGCTGGGAAGGTTTAGTTCACTGCTGAGCTGGGTTTGGTCCCGGAACGAGTAGGGAATCTGTGATAAAGATTGGATGGATGCCCGAAGAGGATATGAACTAAAGGCTTTGAAGTGAGCTAGGTTATCTTAAAATGGGGATCTTCCTGCCAGGGTTGGTTCTTTCTTTCAGCGATCGGTAGGGAGGATTTATCTAGGGTAAGTTTATGCATTCTAATTCGCTATAAGTTCATTTTCGGCCCTGTCTGCAAGCGAGCGAATGAGAAGGAGGTAAGCTGCATCTTCTGCATCTTACAGGTAAGATAGAATGAGTGAGATGTTTTACCCTGAGGTTCTATTATATGACTGGTTCTCTATATGCTCTAAGCTTCATGGATGAAGCTAAGGTTTCTGGGGATAAGGTCAAATGCTCGAACCACCTGCCTTAGACATCTCTGGGAATCAAAGAAGCTAATAGCTCGTCCGGGGAAGAAAGCGAATCTTGTACTTAGAGTACCGGGTAAGGTAGGAAAATGTTCTGAGCCAGCGAGCGAAGAAGAATGACTTACCGCAGGATGAGCTAAAAGCCGAGGAAAAAAAAGGAATGAATTCAAGACCTGCGCCGCTGACTCTTATTAAATAGAAGCGGGGGTGTCCCCTGTCTTTCTCCTAGAGTTATAAGCAAACACTATTCTAAATTGACTAGGCTTTCCCTTGCTTTCTATAGAGCAAGTAGAGGAAAGAGTCCTTTCATTTTCTTATTCTTTCGAAACCCAGCTCAGTTGATTCACCTAAAGCAGTTTTTTTGATTCAAAATCGAATTTAAAAATTTTATAGATTTTCGAGTCGCCTTTATTGATCCACTAGTAGCAGATATAGCTCCACATCCAGCTAGCCCATGGCAAAGGCAGACGGGGTGGTTCTAGTAGTTATTATTGCTATTGTCGGAACACATTGACTAGGAACGGGGAGCTGAGACGGCTTCTACGCTTTTACTCGTATCAGGACACAGCCGGAGCAAAGACCTTGGACACGTCGTTATCACTCGTACCTCGACTCGTATCAGGTACGGAGACCCAGATCCCAAGGAGGAGAGAGCTTGTTGGAATTGGAACACATGCATGTTAATTCCGGAACATCTATCTATTCTTGAAACACGAGCAAATGGTGGATCCGCGTACGATAGGTTATGGCTATGAGTTGGGCCCGCCCACTGGATATGGAACTAAGCGAAGGGATGCGGGCAATGGATCTCTAACGCCGGAACAAAAGAAAAGAGATTTAGCTGCAGCTAGGTTGTTGTGGATGGGTCAATTGCTTTAATGGGTTCTTAACAAGGTCAATTGGATCTAGTAAACTTAAATCAGTTATTCGACGATAACTGCTAGTGCTTCTTCTCAGCTCGGTCGACGTTCACAGGGTTCAACAATGAATATTCCCACCCCAAAATCACTTTGCTGCTTCTGATCCTCTTTCCTCCTTCGGACCCTCTATCTTGACTGCTGCTGAAACTACTCGCTTTTGATCTTGATTTTTATTTCAAACTTTCTATGACTCTCGAACTTTGGTTGTAATTTGTCAACAAAACAAGGTAAACAATCACTAATACGGGAAAATGACATTCCAACTTTACCGGCGGCCTCCCTGTCCTCGATGCCTTTCTGATGGTACCTCTGCTTACTCAGATGCTTCTACCTTTGCGTCTCTGACCCTTGCTGCTGAAGCCTATGCCTCTATCTATCCTTGTTAGATCACGTAGAAAAGGAGAGAAAGTGATTTTGGAGGTTGTACTTCTTAAAGTTCTTTTGGCTACTCAATTCAGTCTCGTTTAGGAGGTCGTTCCTCTCCTAGCAGGGGGGGAGGGAAATACGCACTTATATATGATGCTATGCTGCTGCTTTCTCTTCAGTTGCCTATCCCGCTATTGATGATGACGGTGCAACTCGTGCTGCTTAAACGAATGCTGGTGATTCAGGATCAACGAATGGCTCTGGATCAAGGCCGGACGAGACCTACCATCCAGTGGTTTATCTCTCTACATGCCCATGTCTTCGCCTCGGATTTGCCCCGCGGCTCTCATCGCTATAGCCCAGCCCAGTCAAACATTCTCTACATGTATGATTAGCTACCTCGCAACGCATACCTTACAGGCCGATAGCTAGTAGCCTCGACAGAGAAGGAGGGGAAGAGAAACCCTTCTTATACCGCTAGCAATCCTTACCTTACTTACAGTGATATCAGGCTACACAGTAGGCTAAGCGAAGCGAAGCAACTAGTTGACTTGCTTGAAAAGGTGCGGCTAGTCAGGAGTCGAACAGAAGCATGAGTTGAGTGGTGAGCTAAAGCAGGGTAGCGAAACTAGGAACGGAGTTGGCTTGTTAGAGCTAGGCTGTTGAGTTAAAGTAAGCGAGCTAGTCATACGAGCCAGTGAGCTAGGCAGCTTGCTGTAGTTGCTACGGTAAACAGGAGTGAAAGGAGTTGGCAGTAGAGACTGAGGGCTAAACATGTCGTTGGAACGCTTGAACAAGGCCGTTACGGAGATGCGAACAAAGCAAGCCGCAGCTCGCGATCATAGGAGCTATGGACTTCGGCACTTAGAGCTCATCGTTTCCTAGCTCTTCTTTCCGAGTAGCATTAGCAAAAGCGAGCGTAAGGGAAATGGAACCACAAAGACTTGAATTAACTTCTGAGATCTGCTTTTGAGATAAGTGGTGAGTGGACAGGACGGATGGAAACTAGAGCGAAAGCAAATCTTTAGTTCGAAGTTCCCTACTACTAATTAGTATTAGGGAAGAAAATCCTGTAGTTAGCTCGAAACCTTGCAACCGGGAAAGCTGGAAAGGCTGCTAGGGGAAAGAGAACTACAATCAGTTTACTCAGTCCCAGTACTCCTTCTCGAGTTGTAAGGTAGGAGCAGCTTGCTCTTGAGTTCCTGTAAAAAAGCTAGGCTCTTTGTTGGCTATTCATAGATCTGGAGTTTTCTTCTATTGCTGATTTAGCTGCCTTCTTTCAGAACCTTAGTAGCGAGTCTCTTATAAGGGGAGCAGGCGGTGAGAAAATACAATAATACAATTTAGAATCTAAGGCTTGACTTTGATGGCAGCTGCAAAGAAAAAAGAAAGGAGACCAAGATGGGCACACTCACTTCAGGTACGCAGTAACTTGCTCGGGACAATGGGAAATTAGTCTCATAGTTGCCTGTTCAGATTCCCGATTATTAGTAAGGCAAGCGGTAAACGTTCTATGCTAAGGCCGATTTCGCTACTTCAATTCCAGAGTATAGGCTACTCAATGATAAGGGGACCTGCATAACCTTGTAATTGCCATTACAACTATAGCTACTGTAACAGAAGTAGAAAGGATAAAAGAAAGATACCCGGGCATGATAAAAGAAGACTGGGGAACAGACGTATAAATAGAACAGCCAGATAGCGGGAAGAAAAGAGAAGCTCCAATGGACATTAGAATAAGAATACGCGGGCTTTCCTGTTTGAGAAGAAGGGAGACTTCAATGCCCTTTATAGCTACCTAAAGGCAGGCTCAAAGACAAAAGAAGGAGATCCGGGCACAAATCCGTATGAAAATCGTATGACTTGAGAATTGGAATAGGATGAATTCCTGGTTTAGAGTTGACCTCTATAGTTCTACGTTTTTATAGGCGGGCAGGACGGGAACAGCAGTTATATTCTAAAAGAGCTTGGCAGTTCGAGTTCAGTTCTTAATGCGTTGAGTTCTGTAGTTGCGGGGGAAGGAGGCCTGAATGAAGGCCGCTTTCAAGCGAGTAACCGGGGACTGACTGCTAATATATATCCTAAGAAGACCGGACTAGATAACTATAACTATCCTAAGACAGAAGCGAGGCAAGACCCCTTCGCAACGGAGCTCTTGGGGTAGAGTCAAGTGATCATAGAAAGCAGTTCGGATTATTAGCTACCGAGTTCGGGACAAAGAGCAATGTAGTCTTACAGTTGCCTGCCCTCATTCCCGAGTCGCATTAGCACAAGCCACGAGCGAGCAGCAGGTTCGCGATTTCCAAGTTCTCCTTATTAGAAGTCAAAGCCCTAGAGCACGGAACTCGAAATCCTAGAAGTCACTTGCACTTTTTCTTACCGGACGAGCTAACCTAACGAGCTTCCC
>JBAMIB010000130.1:0-10635 GCA_037177415.1 Kaempferia rotunda | reverse complement strand
TTTTAAAAGAATCATTCTATCCTATTCCACTTTTCAATTCAATTTCTTTTGCTAGCATCATTTGTTCCTTAAAGAGTTTTGAGACGATTCATCACTTTGTTTTTGTTTATGTTCAAAGAAAATTTATCATTAACTTCCTCTATCACTTTAGCAGAAAAAACTCTATCTTCCTTTTGACCCTTACTCTTTTGCTCTCTAAGAACTTCAAGTATCACACCATCCATTTCTAGGGTCCACTTGAAGTATGCATTACAATCATTTCCTCCTTCCACCTCAAAAACTTTATCATCATCTATATCACCACCTATTGCCATATGACATTAAATATTGATAAAATAACTATAATGTACTGAAATTAAATTAATGCAATAATAAATTAGAACAGAGCATCAATTGGGAGTCACATCCAATAACAACTAACAAATCACACCTTGCATCAACTCTAGTTCATGTTTGGGAGCAACAATAGTACATAAGAAAATTACTATCGTCTAGTTATATAATCATTCCATATTTGTGCGGCAATGTAGTCCCTCAAAATTTCCCCCCTTCGTCCATCTTCACCTCTAACAATTGCTCCATTAGCAAGTCCACGATCAGACTCATTATTCAAGAGATCCCTATCAACTTGTGCAATAATTTCATCTGGATCAAAATGCATTAAGAAGTTGTGCAAGATGCAACATGTTAAAACAATTTCACTTACTGCATCATATCTAGACATCTCTGCTAATATTGGAAACTTATTCTTCAAAACCCCAAGAGCTCTTTCAATTGCATTGCGCAATGAAGAATGTCTTAAGTTGAATAACTCTTTTAAGGTTTCAGGAGGATGCCGAGAATATTCTTTCAAATTATATCGAGTGTTTCGATATAGAGTGATAAATGTTGACCTCAACATATACGGCTAATTATAAATTACCTAAAAAATAGAATTTATAATATTTATAAACAAAATTTAAATCGCCATGAAACAAATTTATGGAAAAACTTAATACCTCGAGTGACATTTAGATTATCTTCTCTACTTAACGCATTATCTAAAATTCTTGAATCTGATGCTGAGCCCTCCCACCCAGGTAATACGTATATGAATTTCAAGTTAAAAGTACAAGCTGCCAATACATTCATTGTATGATAGTTTTTCCTTCCTTTATACCTTGACACATCTTCTTTTGAAACCTTAACTCGAATATGTTTTCCATCTATTACATCGATACAATTCTAAAAGTTTGAACATAACAATTACCATTATCATATGACATTACAAAAATAAATTCAAAACAATATTTGTATTAAAAAATACCTTAAAGTATGGATAAAATTTTCCTCCACTGTTGAGTATTTGTGGCGAGACAGTAGAACCATTTGGTTGGACTAAAAATTGATCTTGAAGTGTTTTATATCTCTAAGAACTTGGTGGAAATGATAACTAATGGTCACAGTAGACCGACGAAAGAAAAAACTTTTTGATCGAACACGTGCTTGACCATTTAAAATATGTAGAAACTTAGCAACTTGTTCCTCAACAAAACTGTATTGATTATCTCTCAGAAGTCCTCTTCCCCGAAATATTGCAACTAATCGAGTAAAAGCATCATAACTCATACGTATTACAGAGCGTGAGTTATAATGTGCTTCTAATTGATCCATCAATTCTCGACATACTTGATGTCTATTATATTGTTGTGATTGGATAGTTGGTCTTCCAATACGAGACATTTGTCGAGTCATATATTGCATGCAAGCTAAATAACCTGTATTAAGCAACTATGGCTATGATTGCATTTCTTTCAAATATTGCCTCATATAACTACAATGTAATTGCAAATAAAATTCAAAATGTAAAACAATTGTAAGATGAAAATAAAAGAGAAAGATCAAAATTACTTAAACTATTGTATCTAGTGTGGTCAGCTAGAATGATTTGTGAACACTATATATTGCAGCAGCGAGAAAGTAGTTTAATAGATGTAAAAAAACATTCCTCTTATATAAGCTTTTATGCTAATGGTACGACTCTTTATTAGACCAGCAAAGTTGGATTTCAATGTATAACTCATTTGCATTTTTCCTTAAATCTACTTAACTTAATGTGAATTTTTCATTACCATATTAATCAACAACATTATGAAAAAACTGTAAGTAAATTGGACTGAGCACGCCAATAGGTATTATACCAGTTTTTCTTGGTCTTTATAAGATCTAGTTTTTCTCTCCCACCATACAATGTTTGTTGACCAGCAATGTTTATTGACCTAGTGAGAAAAATACAAGTCGCTTCTTATACAATAGTGTACGGTAGGGATAAAGACGGTTTGGTATGACATAGTGTATGTTTAGGGATAGTTAAAAATTTTAGTGAGTTTATTAACCAAGATTAATTTAAAAGGAATCAGATTTGTAAAACATAGAAACAAGATAAAGGAGAACCAACAAATCAATCAATGCTTCGGATGAGAGGGAATCAATTGACAAACATCACATTTGTAGGAGACAAAGGCGAAGCCAGGTTAGAGAAAAGATGAATGATACCTTCGATGCAATATTAACGATCTGCACAGTGAGGAGGCGCGCTTGAGGCTACGGAGGGAAGAGGAATGATACCTTCGCTTGATGATGCGGCGGTGGAGGTGTGTTGGAGCTCCGATGGTCGACGGCGGCAGTGTTTGGACGGCGGCGAGGAGCAGGTTTTGGATAGGGTCCTGCGGGAGAAAAGAATCGGTGAGAGAAAAGCAGTGTGTGCGCGAGAAAGAAGCGACGCGTGAGAAGAGAAGGCGCATGAGAAAGAGAAGGGTAAAGTCATCATTTTAACTGTTTAAGGGAATTGAATTCCAATTCTCTTCACAATTCAAACCGAAAGAGGTCTG
This sequence comes from Kaempferia rotunda, assembly GCA_037177415.1. Lineage (NCBI taxonomy): Eukaryota > Viridiplantae > Streptophyta > Magnoliopsida > Zingiberales > Zingiberaceae > Kaempferia > Kaempferia rotunda. Next base: position 7,765 of record JBAMIB010000130.1, on the reverse strand, counting down.
AATTGGTTTGAAGTGTTAGTAAGGAATTGAATTCCAATTCCCTACTAACTTCTTGTTGAAAACTTAAACCAAACCATGGAATTGAATTCCAATTCTTGAAGGAATTCAATTCCATGGGTTTCCAAAATGTATCTTATATATGTTTGGCCTTGGATCTTAGAGTTTTGAGGAGATTTGTGAAGCCCTATTTAAAATGGGAGGTTGCTAAGACGATGCTTACTTATTTTAGGTTCCTTTTAGGGATAGATAACACTTCTCTTAATGAATCAATTGCTACGCTAGTGTGATTGTTTTGGATATTCAACTACCAGTTCCATTACACCGTTTGATTATTTCCCATCTAATAGTTTTTTCTTCTTACCCTTTGGTTGATTCAAACAAGATTACTTGATTCCTCTCAAAGTTTGTATTCTCTCTTGGATCATGCTTTAGGAATGGCTTCAAACAAAGTGACTTCGAGTTGACCAATGTTAACCTGAATCAACAGGTTATGTGTTGTTTGGATGCAATTATTCCTAGTTTGGACTATCACAATTACTCCCAAATGTGAATGCATGTCCGCACAATCTATTGGGATTTGAATCTACCTAACATTGTTTCTCAATTCTCCTCATAGATCAAAACCCAAGATGTCTTTTCAGTTCTTCTTGAGATCAGCAATCAATTCATAAAAAATTTAGAAACCTTTGCAATTTAATAAATACATATGTACATTAAAATCAACCACCACTTGCAACATGTGGCATGCACGTGCAAAACCCATATACCTAATTTGACTTATGCCTAATTCAAATAGAGAAATTGATTTAAGGTAATTATGTCTACACCCTTCTAACAATATCCACCTCCCAAAGATTTTCTTTTAGAAAAGTAAGGATATGGAATACAATAGTGTTTTAGTAATTTACTCATAAAAAAATAACAAGAAATACCGCTTCAATAGGTATGATAAAACCATGCCTGAAATGCACTCAGACACCTAATGCCCCTCCCCCCTAACTCTCTTGGAAAGTTAGTATAAACTTAATGTACCCGAACACTATTCTCAAGGCACAAAAGCCTTTAAATAAGTGGAAACAAAGCTTTCTATGATAGGCTCAATGCCTGTGAATCTCATTTGTTTAAAATTTCTTTTCTTTTCATAAATCAAAGTAAAGTTGTAGTAGAATAAAGAAAAAAAACACAAAAGCATAAGTTATTTTTTTTTACTTGGTTCGTAGTCTAGCAATTTGTTTTTTACTTGGTTCGTAGTCTAGCAACTACTCCAAGGCCCGCAATCTTTGACTCCTTCTGAATGGGCAATCAACTAAAGTTCTCTTTGAAAACTTTCAAAGAAGGAGCAAACACGTACAAAATATGAAAAGAATAGTAGCACACTGCTATCTTCTTAAATGAATGCAAGAATTAAAAAGAATATACCGACAACAAATAGTAGAAGTTGGGCATAGGTTGTCGGAGAGCCTTTTGGCGTCATAGTAGCAAAACTTGCACAATCTTAGTAACACGAAAAGAATGAGTTGAGGAAAATTGATTTTGAGCCTCAGACCCCGATGCTTCTTTTATATGACCGGTCCGGTTGACATCCTATAGTTAACTGAACCTCGATCAAGTGACTGATCCTCCACTCCCTCGTTTGTTCCAATCAGATCTGACCGATCTCGTAAAATTTGGATTTTTGGTCAACTGAATCCCATTTAGTCGACCCATAGGGTTTCCTTTCATGTGAGATGTGATTAAATCTTCTGCGCTTACCAGATTGGTTCGATCAACTGATTCTCCTGATTAGTTGACTGAACCCCAGTATTTCCTTCTTTGCTGAGTCTGATCTTATCCGTGCCTGCCTTCTTGGATTGGTGGACCGAACCTCCATATTCGGTCAACCGAACCCTTCGATCAACTCAGGCGTTTTTTTTTTTTTTTTTTGCAAAACAAAGTTAGCACAGTAATAATAACGACCTGTAAAATAGAGTTAAATAAGATATAACATATAATGAGGACTCGTCCTTACCATTTTTCTTTCTAGAAGAACCACTCCACTCAGAGCTTACCTAAACTTACCCGCTAAACATCCGATCCTCCATGTATGTTTGGGTTTCCTCTAGTCAACATCTGATCATAGACCAGGGCTTTCTCCTGAGTCGATATTAGGTCCTCGCTGACCCCACCGAGTCCATCTTGCTTGATGTCTGGTCTACTAACCCATTCTGCCATGTATCCTTGATTTGCGTCCATCGCCTAGTATCTAGTCTAACTAACCTATTAGGACTTTGAACTACTTGCACACTTGATCAATCCGATCACAACACGACTTAACTCTGAACCTTTACCAACATTCATTTCCGGTGTTCCTTGCACCAACACTCTTTGGCTAAGTGCCTTGACATCCTAAGTTGGATTGAGCTTCCTTGTGCTTCCACAGAGATGATCCTATTGGCAATATTTTTGATATGTTTTTATTTGAATTGTGAACCTAAAACCACACGTATGACATCTAGAATATATTGAGTTGTGGAATATAATGATTTTGCCTATTCAAATTGACTCAACATGGTAGTGACATGCTGATGTAAAGTCATAATAAGATGACTACAACTATCTTTTATGATCACAGGGAAAACTATGTTAATTTTGACAAGTCTATTTTTCGAAGAATTCCTTTTCTGTGATTTTTTCAGTTAACAACAAACGCATATTTTGTTCTTTTTTGTTTTATTTGTTTACAGAAACTGTATGGCAATATTGTTCTTCTAGATTATTGCCCAGGTAGTTTATGCATTTATTATCCCATTTGAATTGTTAGACTGAATTAACTTGGGCAGAAAGATATATAGTAGTAGGGAGCAGCAAAGTGGCACAAAGATGTATATTTGATTCATGATGGAACATATGCAACTTCGTGTCTCTTTTCCTATCCCTCTTATCAGTTTCCACCCAGTAAACCAGCCTTTGAACTATAAGCCCATTTCAAGGTATATTTCGAATGAATACCTGACTTAGAATTTGTTTTAATGCTCACAATGACAGAATGTGGATGGAACTCTTTGGGATCAAGCATCAGTTCTTCCAGCAGGACTAGCCACCTTCTACACTACCACAAAACCACTGGATAAGACATGGCATGTTCTAGGTCTCGGTTATAACCCTAGCATAAGTCTCGACGAGATTCAGAATGCAGCGGTCGTTCATTTCGATGGTAACATGAAACCATGGCTTGATGTGGCCCTAAACCAATACAAGCATCTCTGGACAAAGTATGTCGACAGTGAAATGGATTTTCTCCAACTTTGCAACTTTGGCCTTTAATCAAAAGATGATTCGGATAACTGATTTAGAGTTGGTACTCAGAAAGGTGCAAGTTATTATAGCATTTACCAATCTTTTCTTTTTGTCTCTTACACTTTGTAGATTTATATATTTTCTATTGCCATTGATACATGTATAACCTCAGGTATGAGTAACTACTTATGCCAACAGGCAACGTGTTTGTTTCATTATTATTATTATTATGATTATTATTATTATTATCATTATTATGTTTTGCAAATGTCAATATCTTTTTTTCCCTATTTTAAAAGCATATTGCTGTAAAAGGCTTTGTTCACTAACAATTCTGATGGTATAGATTGGTTTCTTACAGTCACGAACTGTTCATACCAGAATAACGTGCTGTTTCGTATCTTCGGGATAACAAGGTCAGTTTTGTATATTTGTATAATTTTATTCTTAGAATAATACATGTGGTTAAACTGGGATAAGAGCTCCTTTATATTTATTTATTAATAAAAAATTAAAACAAATAAGGTTGAATACACTAATGATCAAGCTCTTTCATTAGTATTCATCAACAGATTACATTTTTAAGTACGAAGTATTTTATTTTTATTTTTATTTAAATATGTATTTTAATATACTTTTTATAAATATTTACTGTAATATATTAAACATAAAAAACTCATATGTTGGATTAACATTTTAATTAAATTATAAAATGGTTGAGGAGATTTAAGTTATTCTTTATATTATGTCAAATATATAGGATGGTAATTTTAAAAATACTTTTTCTATAAAAACATAAACACCAGTAGTTTAAAAGTGTTTGTGTATGAATTTGATTGGTCATGTAAATTAGATTGTCATGAAAATAAAATATAAATAATAAAAAATAAAAATAAAAAACAAACCTAATATTATAATTTTATATGGTTTAGCGTTTTGCGTCTTCTACAAGAATATCCATTAATTTATTAGGTGAGTTATTTTTAAAATTCCACTAATAGATTTCATTTATCAGAGGTGAAAAAAATCTAGTATAAGTATTTTTTTTGAAATAAATATAAATTAAAAAAAGAGAGAGCATCCACATCAATTCTTCATCCAAAATCTAAAATTTAGGATAAAAACATAACTTTATTAAATTTAAATATCTATTTTTTATTACACAATGCATTAGCTTCTCTATAATTTATTATATATTTATTTTTTTAATTTTTTTTTCTATATTTTTTATTATTAGATGGATGGAGAAAAATGTTTTTATTATTATAGAGAGAAGAGAGAAATATTATTTTAATATTTAGGGAATGAATTTTATTCCCTAAATTTAGAGAACTATTTGCATGCAATGTATATTTAGGGAATTAGTAAGGTAGCTGATGTAGAGGTTTTTTTTATGTAAAATGTAAATTTTAGAGCAAAAGTTTAATTTAGAGTAATTGATGTGGATGTTCTAAGAATCTTTCGGATCGAACAAATATCCTCTGGTCCATAATTATTGGACCATCGCTGGTCCAGTAATTATATATCGTTGGATTATATCAATGGGATCATCAAGAGGGCTCACAGTTCAGATCCAACGATCCACAATCATAGATCAGAGGATCTGAATTGCTCCGTACCAGGGATCCCTGGACCATTTCTGATCTAGAGATCCCCACCTATTGGATCATCCAATGCCCAATAGGTGGGGATCACAAGGACCCCATTCAGATCCAACGGTCCACAATCAATGGACCAGAGCTGGTATACCAGAGCTGGTCTACTTATTATGAACATCTAACATGATATTTCAATCGTATTTTAATTATATCTTTAAAAGATTTAAAAGGTTGATAGCATACCTTATCCTTTTAAAATTATCTTAAATATATCATTCCTATTAACTCTTTAAAATTAACGAAATGAATGGCTACTTCTCACATGGGTCTATATATAACCCAAATTAAATTATCTATATGAGCTCTAATTATCAAATATCGTCTTCTTTATTTCTCTATAAATCATTGACTTTCTTTTAGTCATGAACTGCTACAGCGTCAAGAGCTACAACGATGTCACTCAACGACTTCGATTCTAGGATAGGAGTGATTCTCTTGGTGTTGGCTGTCATATAGTTGGTATTTTTATCAAACCACATAAATCTATTTGTGCTCATCTTTCTCTTCTTTTCCGTATAAATCTTAAATTTTTTTACTCATTTGTGAGATTGAGAGTTGTTTTTGTTTAATCTTACAGGTTAGAAATTTTTTGTCAAACAACGAATAATTTAATTATTGAATTTGAGGGAATTGAATTCATTTTAATTTGGATTCAAAATCCTAACATTTTGTATTGTAAAGTTAGTAAATTATTTGTTATTTGTTCCTGAAAACACATTTTAATATTTTTTATTGTTCTATTGTATTGAGATGCAATGGCCAGACGAAGTAAATACTTTTTTAAATTCACCTCGGGGCAGGGTAATTTATGTTCTTTTTCAGTATTTTAGTTATATATCATGACACTTATAAAACTTATTTTTGTGATTTTTTATTTACAGATTATCTGGAAGAATCTAGATTTTTTTTTTAGCTTGAAACTGTATTATGATAGAACAACGGAGTAAGCGGTGAAATATTAACACCTGTTTGAAAAGTTTTTAAGTAATAAAATTAAATTAAATTTCATCAAAATTTGATTTGAATTCCTTAGGTTAGTAAACAACACAATTGAAGTAAATTTCTTAATTTAAAATCTATCATTGAATTAAATTCTTATATTTTTATCATTTTATCCTTAATTAAATTAAATCAAATTTCTTAAGCTCCGTTGGTTAACGACATCAGTGGATGGATGAGACAGTGGTGGAGAGACCAACAGAGAGCGAGTTTAGGGTTGCACGAGGAGGAGTGGTTGAACTAGAAAACTGTGCGAGAAGGCACAGGAGAAACACATGGAATTGAAATTCAATTTCCTTTACAAATCAGACATCTTTAAGTCTGATTTATCTTAAGGGATTGGTATGAAATTGAATTCCAATTCCCTACCAATTCCTTGTTGAAAATGTATTCCAACAGATGAAATCAAATTCTAATTCTCGAAGGAATTCAATTCCACCTCTTTCCAAACATGGTGTAAAGATTAATTAGGTTAAGTAACATCGGTGATTAATATGGTTCTACGGAAGTTTTCTATCTGCTATCAAAGTAAATCAGGAAGTACTCGTGGTGGACAACCCAGAAGTCTAACATTACTTAATTATGAGTATCATTTAGAGATTACAAATGTGTCAGCTAAGAATCAATACATGAATACCTGAGCTCAGACAACTTAGTCCTCTTGTAAACGGTGAAACATGCTCATTCATTAACGACACGAAATAGGAAGGATATATTTGAGAAATATTTAAAAAAGATAAGGAATATTTTTAGGATATAATTGGATTATGGGTTTGAAATATTAAAGATATTTTAATGGATTACCCCTGGTAAATAACTATAATTATACAAGGTAATAAAAATTATTTTAATGGATTGCCTATTTATACCTCAACAACCCCTATCGCATTCTCTCGCTGAACTCCGGCGAGTGGTGCGGAAATCAAGCCGACGTCGCAGTCTCGTTATTCGGCCTCCTCCCTCTTTCGCCTCTCTGCGCTGCCATCACTCTCTTCACGGTTTCTCTCGACACTGACTTGGACATGGGTCTGCTCGGCCGTCCTCCTTGGCCCCTTCCACCTCCAAGAAGCCGAAGAGGTTCGAGATTAAAAGGTGGAAAGCTGTCGCCCTCTGGGCCTCGGCTATGTGCTCCGCTCACTTCGGATTAATTTCTTGATCTGGTATGCTCGAATCTCCTCTATGGATGGATCGATTTTATGGTTTTCCTTTTCCAGATATCGTGGTGCACCAATGTGCTCTTTGTAGGAACCACATCATGGATCTTTGTGGGTTCTATTTGACTATATGGTTTTTTTTTTCTGCAGCATTTGTTTTGCATTTTTTCTTTTTATTTTGATTAGGGTTGATCCGTTGTTCATTGCTTCACGTTGCTGGCTCTGCGGTGCGGGCATTGAGTGCCAGGCTAATCAGGCGAATGCGAGTAGTGAAGAGTGCACAGTGTCTTGGGGTATGCGTCATTTTACCACCCCCAACTCTAGCGTTTCTATTTGCTATTACGTTTTTGTTTCTGACGGGCCTAGATATGTTACTTATTTAGTTATTTAAAAAAAAAATCAAGCTTGGCTTGACACAGTCTGCTTCTTTGTGCAAAAGTTGGCATAGTTTTACAGTTTTTATTGCAGAAATATACAACTCAAGAACTAAGAAGTTCACAGGGAATCATTATAATATTTAGGCTTAATCATGTTTACATAATCTGAGAAAGGAGATCAGATCACCAAGCTCTTCGATTGTGCATTCAATTGAGAATTACTTACCTTTATTTTTATATAGGATAAATTTTCCTATTGGGTTCTCAAAAAAAAAAAAAAAAAAAAAAAAAAAAAAAAACC
>JBAMIB010000127.1:841-15518 GCA_037177415.1 Kaempferia rotunda | reverse complement strand
ATTAAGCAGATCATAGATGATCAATTGCTGAATTATAATTAATGTTAAGAGTACATGCAAATACCAGCATGTTCTTACTTTTGAGCTAGGACTGGACCAGATTTCATGCATCCTAAGTACGCCCTAGGCTTTGTTCTTCGTTGTTTAGCCAGAGTCATTCCAAGAGTCGCTACGATCGATAAAAATAAAATGTAGACTCAACATAAACACACATACCATGTTGCTATGCATATACGTGTACAAATTAATTAAGGTAGGCATGCAATCCAAGTTAATTACATTTTCACTTACCGATATTTACATGAACATCATCATCTACTTTGACGTAGAAATCAGCATCCCACATAGAGACAGCAGTAGCAAAATATATTTTAGTTTTTGCTGATAACTCTAGGTAGCCTTCTACATGATCCTGCAAAATTCTATGACTTGAGCCGATAATACAGCTTCATCACACACAAAAAGCTAGTATCCTAAAGGTATATATCACAAATAAATTAAACAGTTTCATTGTCTTATAAAAAGCATATCTAACCAGCCTCATGAAGTCACCATGCTTACTATGTTCAGCTTCGATTGCCTTATCCAAAATTCCACCAGGTGTAGCACTGAAAATATCTCAAGAGGCAGGCAAATCAAAGGGTGAACATATTTAGTCAATTCTGTTTTTGAATTTACTTTTCTTACAATAGCTTCACCTATAATATAATTAAGCCTAGCTACTTAAATCTATAAGAGGAATGACACAAGGCATGAACATTAGGAATTGTTAACAAGAATTTCATAAATCTATACTTTGTTTCTCAACAAGGCCTTGTCAAAGTAGATACATACCTATGACCGATGACAAAGCGGATAATAATGCCTTTCTCTTCTTCCATCTTCTTTCTCTTTTCGCCTAAAATTTTTTATTTTACACAATAATTAATGTAATTTGTTAATCAGATCAAAGAGATTTGTTGTGCAGCAAATTAAGAAGCAAAAACAGGTGGAACCTTGAGGCATCCAAGTAGCACGGACAGAATCTCTTCGTCTACGACTGCTAAATGCAGTATTAATTCCAACAACCATTAGATACTTCCTTGGACCAGTAGTTTCAGTAGGGTTTAGAGTCTCTGTTGGTGGAGCACTAACGAGAATTGACTCCTGTACAGCTCTTGCAGCTGCTAGCTCCACTTCTAAGTTAGATATTGTCTTATCTAGTGTCCTGCATGCACAAAAGTGTTGTTCCATTATCTTGCTGCTACAGCTTGATCAATGAGTTCCAATTTCATAATAGAGATATATACGCAAACGCACTGGTAAGCTTCAGGAGTGTTTGAAAATTTGCCAAGGATTTCTTTAGATTCTCCTTTTTTGTTAAGCTGAAACAGAAAGGGAAAGAAGAAGAAGAAAAATGATGCTGTGCGTCATGAACCGACTGACTGTGTCCTTCAGATTTAGTTGACAAGTTCAAAATCTACTGTCATAATTAGCATTGCTTAAATGATACATCCATAAAATGTGACCAATACACTCACCGTTCTTAGATTGCAATCGTTGGAAACTAGATTCATCTTACTATTTTCTGTTCCTGTCGCCCTAATCATGTCCTTGGCTTCAGGCATTGTCCAACTGCAAAACATTATTCTGCATGCTTCAGAACAGGATACGTACCATACATAGGCCCGGGAACAATGACAGTACTCTATATATCATTTTATTAAAACACAAGTACTATTTTTTTATTATAAAACACAAGTACGTGATGAAATTAACTAATACACTGAATTATATAATCTGACATCTGAAGTGGAGGAATTGACTAATAATGTTTTCGCTTACAAAACATTATTCTCTTAGCTGAGTTGCATCTGATCAATCTAATGGGTCATCAAGAACTATGGAAGAAATGCAATCAAATTTGGAGAAAATCATAGTTCCCAATTGCCAAAACTCAGCAAGACATAGCCTAATTTATAACTCAAAAATGAATTGAGGAGAGAAAAATGTGAACAATTCAGAATTTATAAACAAAATTAGCAAAACGCAAAAGCGTAAACCATCGATCAATTATATAATTAGATAACAAATTTGAGAAGCAAAAGGTACAAATTGAAGAAACTAAGAATAAATTCTGCACCTGTTGATGAAGAGTAAGCCGACACAAAAGCTTCCAATGCAAAGCAAAAATGTCCATTTTTTCGACACCATTCCCCTCGTCGATAACTCTCCTCCGGCTCCACTACCACCGCTTCCTCTCCTGAAGCTCATATCTGCAGTCCCCTCTTCTTCGTTTCTCCTCTTAATTATTGTGGCACAACGAAATCCCTCGAATCACCACTCTCCATCCCAGTTCTTCAATAAATATCGCATCGTTACCAGTCGATGGTGGAATGTTTAGCAACCGAGAGGATCACAAGGCAAGTAAAAATTGCTCCTTTGGCAGCAAGCATTCGGTTTTGGACTCTTCCCTGAACTCCGTTTATTCTATGCGCGCGGTGGGAAGTGGAGGAAGGATAAAGCACCTACCAACTGAAGAAGGGCATCTCAGAAAGGCTAGTTAAGGAAAGATAAACCTTAATGAGACTCCGTTCCACAAATTTGATCTCTTTCTTGCTTGCTTCATGCACAGTGCAAGAACAGAACATGTGTTGCTGCGGTAGAATACGACTGCAAATTGGCGTAAAGGCCCTTGGGGTCTGCCAAAGAGAAGGGTGCCGCAAAAGAAAGTAAGAGATCATGTGGGTCACGGAGTAGCAAGAGGGTCACACAAAGAGAAAACAGAGTATCATGTGGAATTGTAGGATGACAGGTTGGGAAAGCACTGCTCTGGAATCGATCACCTTCCTCGTCATTGACTAGACTATCAGACTTCAAATTTCTTGCAATATGTAATGCAAAACTGAAAATAGATAAATATACAGTTGCATTATATCTTAAGCGTTCGACTTCCTTTATTTTATTTTATGTCAAATAGCTTATAGCACAAACAGTAATGGCATGATAAAGAAACAATAACCGATCATGATTATGGCTGTTTCCATTCAGTCTAAACCAATTGGTAATTAAGGATAATGACAAATTGCAAAAAATAATGATGTTTTCTATTTTTAAAACCATCACTTTTATATATGGACATCGAATCCTTCTTTATCTTACTTTAAGATAAAATTATCATAACTCTAATGAATTGAAAATTAGTACACTGCACATTCACTCTTTGAACTGTTCTTCTTAGATCAAGTTTACCCAAATAGATGCTTGAATTGCAGAGTTGCCTCCAATTCTGTGCTTTGACTTGCCAAAATAATGATCAGAGCAACACATGGATTGCAACCCCATCAACATTTAATTCATTAAAATGTTCAACATTAATGGTGATGACTGATGAGTGGGAAGACCACCTTGCCAACAATAATGAATGACCTTTCAGTTGCCCTTCACGTGGTCTGAGCAACAAAAGGCTCTTCAGCTTCCTTCGTGAAGAGGAGAACTCGATCCAAATTGAAGAATGTAGACCCAGGAGACAATGTGAAGGGGCAATATATTATCATGTAATCTGGAAATTAATTACTTAACGATTTCTTCAAAATGCTGCAGCAGAGCATTTTGAAGAAGATTGTGAAGCTTGCAGTCAGGGTGCCATTTCCCGTCTTGTTAAAAGGATTTTCTTTATATAATTAATTAATTATTACTCAGTGCAATGGATCAAGATGAAAAGTTTACTGTAAACTTTGCCTTGGGAACAACTCAGTGCAAGAGACAGAGGAGGAGGAGGAAGCAGAAGTTCTGCCATTTCACGTGCATGGGGAGGCAAGCACGTGCACGTGTTTTAGCGTTTATGTATGCAGTTGCTGGTCATCTGCTAGGAAGTTCATGAGCATAATAATAATAATAAATAGTTGTTTGGCTGCCATCTATATACCATTTTTTCCCCTCAATTTTGATCGATTGGATCTTGAAGCATTATAAAATCCAAGCTGTTCAGTAATTTCCTTCAAATTTAATGTTCATTAATCTATGGGAAATAGGCGACGATACAGTAGTTTTCCTGGTGAAAGAGGGATTTTCGTTCATCAAATTTTATCTTTTCAAAACCTTTTTGAAAAAGTGCGAGACGAGTTAATTATTTCAGACAGAGTTTTGGAAGATCGTTAAGTTGTGAAAACAGTGCTAATTAATTAATTAATTAACTGATTCAGTAGTGGACAACATAATGCATCTGGTACGATCTACTAAACCTTCTTTGTGGTTTATTATGGTTTTTGCTCGAGTAATATATCTTCTTTACGCAAGAGATCATAAATATATGTCACGTAGGCCTTTTTTTTTTAAAAAATAATTATTTAAAGTTCGTATAATTTTACTGATATTTCTTGACCACTAATTGCTAAAAGCATTAATTGTTACTCTTCTAAAAGATAAATAAAATAGGCCAGAGAAACAAAGTTTAAAATGAGAATCGCATCAATGAAAAAAATAGAAATTTATGGGATTTAACAAGTTTGCTTAGGTGTAAAATAACAATTATTTTGTTATATATAGCTAGAGTATTATTTTTCTTTCACATAATCGTGAATTTTAGAAGTTTTAATTTTAAAATAACTTTGTGTGTGAACTTTAAAGTTCTATTTTTAGACTGATTTAGTAATATATTTAAGATATATACTCTTTAATTACATTTTCTATTTTAATTTAATAACAACTGTAATATAATTTACAGGGAACCAACCATTTTAAACTTATGTACGAAGAATAAAAGACACTTCTCCAAGTGACTGACTTCACGCGATCATCACATGCACACGCAGTTATATTAATTGTAGCAGTTGCTTTTGAGTACCTTGACAGCTTAACTGGGGAAACTCATTTTCACGCATTCAATAATTAAGGAGATCAACAAAACTATATATTTCAGGGACAAGATAATTATACATGCATGTTCTACTTTGCCTGCAGCTCGTATAACAAGGAGATATGCATGCATTAAGGCTGCTGGATCATGATAAATAAAGCTGGGTCGGTGCTTCAGCTTCAGCTCTTTTTCTCACAATAAGGTTGCAGTGCCAGGAGACAAAAGATGAAAAGCAATAAGTAGTACGTACTTACTGCATATGGTTCCCTGAGAAGTTGGGCAACTGGTAGACCAAATCCAACAGTACGATCGATCGACATCAAGTTGGAATCTGAAAAGTAATTAGTTTTCTTTAGATTTGGTCGGTCGATCGATCGTCTTTAATTCCTTCGGTACTGACTATGTGTAAGGACATACATCGATATTGTTAGTGGGCTGAACCTTCGTGATTTATTTCAGATTTCACCAAGCTGCCAAAGGACACATCGATGTTTTCATTAACTAGGCACTAGGCACGTAATTAACCAGCAATGCATTCATTTTCCAACCACTCAAAGCACTGCTATAGAACCTGCTCTGGAGTAGATTATATATATATATAATAGAACTGGTAAACAATTGCATTTCTTTTCTTATTATTACACCGATAAGTCATGAATATATATATATACACACACACAGAGACAGAGTCACAGAGACGATCAGCAGAAAACTCAATCTTCTTCCAAGTAAAAGCTCTTCCTGGGCTTTGTATGATCATGCAAATGGACCAATGGGCCTATTGGACAGTGACAGTGTTATACTTTTAAATTTTCATTTCACATTTTCAATCAAAAAAACGCTGTAATATGAGATGGATAATTTGATAATTAGAAGAATAATTCAGAGTAATTTTTTATCAAGACATTTAACTAAAGTATTTAGCAGTTGTTCAGCTTCTCATTATATTACACATTGTCATATCCTGCTAATTGGCTTACTTTGAGAATTGAGGAGATAAATAACAAGTTCCCTTTGTGCAACAGTCAACAATCATTGCGTCCATGGCTCCACCACGGTGCCCAAGTACCAAGTAGGGCCAGATTCCACAGCCCTCTCTTTCTTGTAGGACCCCTTGGCCATCGACTTACCAATATGCATGATCCATGATACACTTTGACCTTTCTTCACTCTCACAGTTTAGTTTCTCCAATTGAGCTTTAGCATCGAACCATCCAAACAAAAATCCAAAACGGATCCAACAAAGGGAACTCTGAATTCTCGACGGTAAAAGTTGAAATTTTGCAAAGGAAACAGGAACAAATCCGTGGCTAGCTTTAGGCTTTAGCAGAAGCTGATTTGCTGAAAGTGATTGTTCTTGAGCTCGGCGACAGAGAATTTAATGCGACACAACCACTCCATGATCACCTTTGATTGCCTGCGTTTATCCTGATTCCCAGCTAAACAGCACAATGGATCAGTGTTACTTATCTATTCTTTTTCACCATGGTCATTTGATGTCTTCCTTGCTCATTTAAGTAGAAGCTTCAATTGGTATCTTGATTCTTACTGATTTCTTGTGTGCTTGGTATATTTATCCACAATCATTTCTGCTTGCTAGCAACCAATTAATATACATTATTTGTTCACATCAAGACCTAACATTAACCGATGGACTTTTCTTCCACTCAAAAAATACTATTTATTGCTGACGCAACTGCAATGTTTTCTAGCAAACCAAACATTGCCATTGAAAGCGTGACAAGGAAGACATAATTTAGTGCCTGCATTTAAGAGATACATTATGGATCTAAAAGATAATAGAAGATAAAAATGCATATCAAGCAAGCTCAGCAAGTATTATCATGCATTTTATTATGGCCCCCCATAAAATTCACTTTCTCACCCCTTTCCTTTCTTGTTTCCCTTTTTGTAACATTTGGGAGCCATATGACAAGAAAATGATCTGGAGAAGGAGAACAATTATAAAAGTGATTGCAGAGAGAAAGCTAACACAAAGCAAGATGCCTTTTTCATTTGATGCGCAAATAACCAAGAATCAGGGTTTATGTAGCTCTCCTTCCCATACCTCATGGCCATCAACTCCAAAACCTCCTCCTGCCCTTCTGTGAGCCCTTTGCTTTATTGTGCAGTTCTCACTGTTAGCTTTGTTTCTGAATTGTCATCAAAGAGAGGGAGAAGAACTAAGTGCAGATTATCATGGTGGAAGACGAGGCTTAATCAGTGCGTTTGCTTGTGATGTGCACAGGAGGTATTGGCGTGTCTCAATCTGAAAACATGGTTGGATGCTGAAATAGCTGTGTAATTGGATTGAGCCGCGTCAATATCTCTTTTCCACACAAGCACTTCAGCTCAAGGTACTTTGTCTTGCCTCTTCTTCCTCTCGCATCAAGTTTAATTTAATCTGTTCTTCACAGTTGTTGGTTGACTTGGTTCTCTTTCTTTCTTTCTCCTTTCCATAATGGATACTTAGCATTTTGATCATTTGGAACTACAACTAAGTATACATTAGATAACAAATACAAACAAGAAGAATGTTAGAAAAGAACAAATCTCAAATTGCCATCGCTATGCATCTTCAGCGAGTAATGAAATCCATATTTGAAGGTTCTTCTGCATGTGGGTCAGCAAAAGCAGATTCTTACACCCAATTATTCCCAATTCTTTTCTGCAAGCTAGCTGGGAATTCCAGGGAATCACTGCATGCCAAAAGAAAATACTCATTTAGGGCACTATATTTTATGGGTAACCAATAATTATTCAAGGTCATTTCTATTTTTCTAGTCCTGTCTTCAGTTGAGTTATAAGATAAAAGAGGAGCTTGTTAATGGTCATTGAAGCAGGGTGGTTCTGAAAGATAGATAGTACAAGGACTTTGTGAGCTAAATTATTGGAGCAGCAGCTAAGATGCATGTTTACGCAGGCAAGTTGGTGGCAAGTCCTTGGTTCTTCCTGCCAAGACAATATGCTCTCTGCCATGTCAAATCAGTAGAGAACAATTTTCTGTTTGTTAAGTATTCATCAGTCAATGAGATGACAAGAATCTTCCTAGTTCAACTGAAGGAATAGTAAGAATTTAATTAGTAAAAATTTATCCCTTAAACTGTTGCATATAGTTGAAGAATTAGCAGCAGTCGGATATGAAGTATATATATTGGTTTCTATAATTTCAGTTGCTCTTCCGAAACCACTACAATCTCCTTGAAATATGGTTACAGTAGATCGTCAACTCTTTTCTTGAGAAAATGTTATGACCAAACTACAGCTTTTTTACTTGAGGAATCTTAAGGTGTGAGGTTGAAATAGAATTTCATGCTACACAAATGATTTCCACAAATATTATAGCACGAGAATGCAAATCATTGACACAACAATATCAAGATAACTGTTTGACAGCCTGTGTTGAGAAATGGATACAGAAAAACTGCAGAGAATAAGCGCAAGGGAACCAGCATCAAGCACCTGCAATGGCAGTTGATTGGTCACCGCCGCAAACTGAAACAGTCCGTATGAACTCGATCTCGAAACCGCGGCAAACAGGGACGGAAACTTCGCTCGCGGAGTGGGAAAAATTCAAGAAGGCCTTGGAAAGATAAAAATTTGGGGACTATTGGACGCCGATTCTGCCAGTCCCATCGGCGATCTCGTCGGGAACTACAGAGAATTCCACAGCTTTTGCTCCTTCCCTCACCACCTTCATTGCTCCAATACCTTCTTGCACGCAGACCTCTAGATGTACTCCGCGAGCTCCGTGAGGGAGAGCGCAGGCGCAGTCTCCCCATTGACCTCGAGAATGATGTCGCCAGTAAGTAGTCCGTCGAGCGCGGCGACGGATCGGGAGCGGAAGTCGGGCACGAGAAGCTCGTGCAGCGACTCCTGAACAAGTATCCCAGCGGCGGGCACCTGAACGAAGATGATCGGTTACGCGAAGATGTTGTTGGAGGCGAGGCGAGCCTGCGAGGCGACGCTAGCGGAGATTACGATGTGGAGGTTTTTGAGGAGGTCGCCGTCGTAAAATCCATGGCGGACAAATTAGTCTTGTACGATATATGATAATTACTAATTAATCACTTGGGCCTTTAATTTTCTTCGAAATAGTCTAAAAGCCCAATTAATTTCGGAAGCTCCAATACCTTCTTCAGTGTTAAGAAGAGCGTTTATAAACAAGAAAGTAAGATAGACCTTCCAGTCAAGATGACAAGAAAATTATTCTATGAAAATGTAAAAACATTATTCAATGTACTCATCTATTACTTATAATATTGTACAAGTTAAAAGATAAATTAAAATGATAAAGACCCATGTATTCAACTAAAATACGTATAGTGTTGAATAATCCTGGGGTATATATAGTGTTGTGATTGGAAAAATGTCATACAAATGCTTCCGTGCTTCTTTAATGTCAGAAGGTTGAAGAATCAAAAAGCACTAACTTTTCATCTCAAGAGTATCAAACACAAATTGATTGTACAAGTTTAATCATGGCCATTGGCTCATTGAACATCAAACAATATAAAGGGAGAAAAAAATGAGAAAGAACAAATGTGGAAAATTTCAAACATGCCCACTCTCGCCCTCATTTGGGAGTGTTTCAGACTTTTTGGAGAATAAGGATGTTCTTTTGTCAAAAAGGTTGGAAAGTACATGGCCCTGTTTCTCCTCTGCCTTTTTATCATCCTTTGCAGTTCGTTTCCATATTGGTTGTTTGTCCTTCCCAGCAAAGTTTAGGTTCCCTACCTTGAAGAGTTTCTTTGATTCGCCAAGTGGAGTTTCATCAGGTTGTTCTATTGCTTTAGTGGTTTCTTCAGGTTTCAAGACTATGGCTTCTATCGTTCCATAAACCTACAAGGAAATAAACAGTGAACCAAAACGAAATGTTAGTAGTAGTATGAAGAATGATAAGAAACGAGACCATACCTTGCAAATGTCATCCAACTTTTCATTCAAAAGACCACTTTGGTAGATTGCAACTATGTAGTCTTTGCACTCATTGTATTTTTTGTTTAAGGTGCCATCCTCAGGAACTACAGCTTCAGCTATCAGTAGACCAGCAGAAATCTAAACATTCACAAACAATGACAATATCTGAAAAGCTCAGATTAACGAAGAATGACAAGGATTATCAAATTTAGGTTGAGAAATACAAATACAAACCAGTATGTTTCAGAGAAGTGAGAATACACAAATAATCTTCCTCCAGGAACTTAAGAATTTGTTTATTTATTAAAATTTATTGCCCTTATGAGACTATCGTGCTAAAGCTTTTGTTTTTTCTCAAAATAACAATCCTTAGTGCAAATTATCTCATCCACTTCCCTGAGCGTTTTAGAAATATTTCACAACATAAGTTACTAATTAGGTGTTCTTTGGGAGGAAATGGGATGAGACAAGGTTCTTGCATGATACAGCTTGCTCAAAACAACGTAATACAAAATAAATTTGAGGTCCTTAGACTTGCGTGACCTAAGCAATAAAATTCCACATGATTTACCAAAAACTGCAGAAGCAAATACTTAACAATGCATAATCTACTTTTGACATGTTAGGTTCATAAGAAAATCTATTCTCCTGAATAATTTGTCTCATAGATGATAGTTATTCCTATGGTTCAAAGAAATTCTTTGAAATCTGACAAAAGAATTATTTCTAATCCAGCTTAGATATACCTATCAGCGACTAATGTAATAGCTATTCCAACTTAGCAGATTTTTCATTTTCTAAATATATCTCTGAATCATCCACGTCCTTCCTAATTCCAAACTACAAATTAAAAATAGGAATGAGAATGAAGTATGCTTTCCATTCCAGTACCCGTTTGTAACTAATCAACATGGCAGTATATAAAAAGTTGACATCGTGTCAAAAGCAACAATAATTATTAATAATCCTGCAAAATACATAAATATGCAAAGTCGAATTCCTATTGGAAGAAAAACTAAAAAGAAAATGCATACCACACAGACAGCAAGCTGCTCAAACAGCTCAGATGGTTGGATGCTCTCAAAGGAAGTTAAGATGCTTTCACTTCAAAATCAACACAATCAATCATTTTTCTTGAATGACATCAAGTAAAAGACTAGCCATATAAATTCACCCACTTACACTGCTAAATCCTCATCGAACAATGGTGTTTGTTTGACAGCTGGTAATGCTTTTGCAGTTTCCCACAGTTCATGCCACAAATTATCTAAATTTGACCAAAAAATGCAAGGTGCAAGTCATCCAGAAATCACCATAGTAGAGAGCTAATGGAGAGGTTGACAAAAGAAATTGTCAAAAAAACCAAATCAGTAACGACTGATTATTGACCTCATCCCTTGAAGAACAACCATGAAGAGCCAAGATGACTCAATTATGAACTAAGTTGCCTAGAACCAAGGTCCAATGTCAGATTATGACTTAAGAGGTCCACTAGACTGATTGGGCGTTCATAAAATTAGGAAATCATTAGCCAGTGAACATCAACAAGGTATCTGAAAATTTTCACTACCTATGTTAGTAATCTAAAAATGTATCTCCAACTAAATGGAGTCAATTCATATGCTGGGCTTGGGTCAGTCCAATTTAAGGAACCATCCACTCAAGGTGGATTGTTATAGAAAGATTGATTCCTTTCTGAATATCTATTAAGCTTTTAGGATAAATGACTAAGAAGAATCTGTTGTTCCAAACATTTTGAATGTACAGTACTACAGTTTTTCTACATTAGTTACCATCATGCGGAGGTACAAGATATTTAGTAGCTACCTGTCCAAATATTACACCAGGGAGATATAGGTTGTGTTTACCTTTTTCCTGCATTCTTCTACTTAATTGACCATGTCGAGATGACCCTTCATCATCAAGTGAATTATTGAGCTGATTGTCCGTTTCCATCCAATCTGGCGGAGAGTACCATCTTATAAAGTCTTCTAGGATACACCCAGGGTTAGCAGCCTAATGAGGTGATATTTCTAGTGATTACACAACTTTGAAATGGCATAGCATTGCTACACAAATCAAGAAATAAGGAAAGGATTAATAAACACTATAAAATACTGAATGAGACTTAGCACTTGCCTTAAATGCTTACATGTCAGAGAGGAGTTAAGAGCAACCTGACCCTAAACTGAGAAACAATAAGAACAGGAGAGTAAATCAAATATAAATTATAAATTAAGAAAGGCGCAAGTACTATTGGCGTTGAGAGCAACCTGGCCCTAAACTGAGAAACAATAAGAACAGGAGAGTAAATCAAATATAAATTATAAATTAAGAAAGACGCAAGTACTATTGGCATATACAACAATGAATCATTTTCTATGAAACAAAGAAAAGTACCACTCAATTATTTTATCTATAATAGGAAAACCCCAAGTCTACAACACTGTGATATGTTGTTTCAAGGAGTTTAGTATCAAGAGAATGACATTTTTATGTGAAATTAGATGCAAAAACTTCACCATGTTCAACTTGGATATTACGACGATATCTCTTCCTTTGTACATTCACAATGCTCATATCATACTCATACTTAGGGCGGTGAATTAATACTCTCCCTTATCAGTGCGTAATTGAATAACAAAGAAGATTTTCTATCCAAAAAAAGAAGTAATTTTCCAATTTGACCAAAACAATAAAACACCTAGACTGGAAATAGACAACAACATATTAGCAATCCCATAAAAAAATTTGCCTACAAATAAATACTGACCTCCTAGTTCGCAGCACAAACTCCTCGATTTCTTTTATAAGTTATTCTGTTAGAATTGACCCTTCCTAGATATAATGACAGGCCAAGGATCACATTACTAGTGATGTAAGAGAAAAACAACCATTATGCACCATCAAAATGTCACCCGTGTAATAGGAGTATATATAGGTTCACCAGTTTCTAACATGGTAAGGTTTTCAGATGGTCCTGCAATTCCATGCCTAAGAACATAATCTCCAGTACTGGTCCTTGCAAAACCTTTAGAAGTTGGAGATGGATCAATATGTTTGTCACTAGCCTTTGTCAATATAGAATGCAATGATTCTTCAGCAATACTTCGGCGCTATTTCCTGTCAATGGAACAATTAATAACTTGAAACTGTTGATGCAGTGGACAATTAATAATTAATATGAGTTATGGAATAATTTTTCTTGAATTAGATAAGAGCATCTGATACAAAGAGAAACATTCTAAATAGGTTATAAGGAACATTCTAAATAGGTATCATTGTGTTGTTACCAACTCAATGTATAATACTGTTAGAACTTCAATTGCTAACCACTTGTTATTGGCTGAATTCAAATAGCCCCTTTTCCATCTTGGATTAATATTGTAACTTAGCTGTAAAAAAAGATTAACTCACAATATTAAATACATCATAATGATACAAAGGTAATTAAAATTGTCAAAATATTCTAACAGCCTACAGCCAGACCAACTTTCTCGCTTCCTTTCACAATGTTCATCATTACCGCCTGACAAGAATGAATCGATTTGGTTGATTGTGGTTGTTGACCAGTACATAGGGATGAACAAGGCTTTGATGCTGATTGTGTATGAATCTCTTTTTCACTATGCGGCAGTGGAAAAGGGAGCAAACTGAAAGTGTGATGACTGAAAAAAAGGCATTCAAGACAATCAAGGATGAAAATAAATATAAGCATCATACATAGTGACTTAGTATATTGTTTCATGGCATAACTAATGTCAAAAAATATATAGTACTTGTACATAAACGTTTGAACGGTTTCTTCTTGGCAATTCAAATTATAATAGAAGAGGGCGACACAGTGAGATGGTGTGCATTTCCCAGGCAATCTCATGGTGGCCATTAAGTTTATAAAATTCCAAATAAAAGCATGCAATGTGATAAAGTTTGGGGTCAGACAACATGAAAATAACAAAATATCTCACTAATAATAACTGAATCCCACATGGTTTGTTGCCATTAACATCGAAGGAACTTAGACCTGCATAGAAAAAAGTGTGATTCTATAATGTGAATGGAAATGTGTTGTCAAAGTATTGATCTCGTAAAAAGAAGACAAGTATAAAGGAAATCAGGAGTTTAACGATCATATAAAGTGATTCAGCCAAATAAGGGAAGAGAAACATTACTAAATGCTAGAGTAAGATCAGATTTTTCTGAAACATGAACCCCATTCTTAACAAATATGTTGTTCAAATTTTTCTGTCAGGAAAACAAGGAACTTGAATATCTAAAAACTGGGTAGAACACTAAGTGTCTCACGACAATAAACATAGGTTGTTTAAAACAACATATGTTTATGGTCAAGTTGGCACATGTGTGTGTGCATGCACGAGAAAACATAAACAAATTAAAGAAAAAGAATCAAACATTGGCTTGTAAAAAACAGAAAACAGAGTCCCAGTCGGAATAGCATGAGATGCAGTAGCAAGAACTCCAACATGCATACTATGACTGGAAATGACTGATGATGGCATGCTATTAATAGGTCGCATAAGCCTTCTCACTCCGACTCAAAGCTCATCATTTCCACGTAAAATTACACTATGCATTACATAACTGTAAATAAATTAGAGTAGTTTTTCATTTACCTCCTAAATCAATGTCATTCACAATGGTGCTCATGCAAGAATAACAATCATAGTACTTTCCATTGTCAGGAACACAGTAGACTTTAATCAATAGGATCCTCAATTATTAAGGTGGAGAAATTTTGAGCTTCACTAGGTCATGCTGAAACAAATAGATTATTTACCGCTATTCTGTAAGGAATATGCTAAGTCCGATGTATTTTGAACTATATAGAAAAATTACTGTAAACACCTACAATCTTACCTCTGGTTAATTAAGGTGCGTAACCTAGAGTTCTTTAGGTTT
>JBAMIB010000125.1:6398019-6409358 GCA_037177415.1 Kaempferia rotunda | reverse complement strand
CCCTCAATCAGAGACAATCCCCTGTCGCACGTTCAGCACATGAGAAATGGCTATAAAATCCCCTCCCTTGCGTCGAATGAAATTGATCGACGCACTCGAGCGCTCTCATGGCCAGCGGAGCTTGACGCCATCGCTTACGACAAATCCCTCCAATTCTAGCGGCAGAGGAGGAGGTCAAGCGAATGATCCATGTCTCAACCTCGTCTTGGGACAGTTCTTGTGGATGGTCAATCACGATCGGTGCGTCCGGCACCCATGAGCACTATCAATCGGGAGCTCCTAAAACCTTCTTGCGTCCGTTGCGTTTCATCGCCACTGCAATGCCGTCGTCGATGTTTTGCACCCCGATGCCGATGCCGATTCCGATTTGGGCGTATCCCACCTTAGCCAATTGACAGATGCCGCCTGCAATGTGAGTGGTAAAATCCTAAAACTTTCACTTCAGTGATTTACGTGCAATGTTTGATATTTTCACTATACTTTCATCGTTGAAACTATCCCGTTCTGATTTAAGTATTTAAGGATTAGGGTTTTGGAAAATTCAATACCTCTTGCAAATGAGATGCAGGCTGCTACAAATCATCTTTTGTACTCTTTTTTTAGGAGACTATTCCATTTAAATTACTGAAATAGAGTATTTTTGTCTCTTATAATCATCAAAAGACCAAGCAAGCATTGAGATGGAAATTGTCCCTGGTTTCAACATGTATGATGGGGTGGGGTCTGTGATAATTTGATAGCATTTTTTGGATATTCTTGTTACGACCAGGAAGAATCATCAAAACTCTGATCATTTTGGGTAATTCATTGAACTATAATCCCATTAAAAGAAGGATCTTCAGTAACTGCTTTGCCCTGCTGAAATAAGCGTGTTGATATGATATTTTGAACAGATACGAAGTTTGCTCATTTCATATTTGATTTAGAAGCAGCATCTTAGTAATTGAGGTGATCTTAGCTCACTCACCAATGTGGACTTGTAACATGTGACAAGCATAGATGTCTTAGAAAAAGCATCCATTTCTAACGGAAGTATTGGACGGCATACTGAAAATACATCTATTGGTAGGAAGTACGAATTACAGAGCAAAAACTATAACTAGATCGTGAAAAAAAACTAGTGTATGCTAAAATCTAAAGTAATATTCGGTAAAGAATAATTATTATATATGTTGATGTATGCTAGGTGGCAGATTTTGGTAATACTTTGCTTGCCAAAATATATCATTATTTAGAGCGTGCTCAATTCTGTTTGATAGTTAAATTTTGGTTCTTCTCCATCTTGTTTGATCAAGTAGAAAGATTATATATTGGAAATTTGTATCTGATAGTTGAGCTTGAGGCACAAAGGAAATATTCAGCAATTCATCTCTAAGTACAACAGAGGTCCTTGATATTATTTGACGTAGCCAATTATCT
The DNA here is from genome assembly GCA_037177415.1 of Kaempferia rotunda. Classification (NCBI taxonomy): domain Eukaryota; kingdom Viridiplantae; phylum Streptophyta; class Magnoliopsida; order Zingiberales; family Zingiberaceae; genus Kaempferia; species Kaempferia rotunda. Next base: position 6,407,939 of record JBAMIB010000125.1, on the reverse strand, counting down.
CTCTTCTTTAGCTAGAGGTCTGCACATAATTTTCTTGATCGGTACGTACTTACATTCTTAAATTTTGTAAAGTAGAAAGACATTTTAGTATATTCTGTGTTTTGTATTTTCGAAGAAGTTTGGTAAACTCATTTGCTACCTTATCACATTGTAACCATAATATTTAGGCATTTTCTTCAACAATTAGCATCAGGAGTAACAATATTGTTACTCTTCTTTGTTTGCACAGGATTTGTGGTCTGTTTTTGACACTAACAGATAGGAGATTCAGGAAACCATCGAGTTACCATTAAAATTTCAAGAGATGTACAAGCAAATTGGTATAGATCCACTAAGAGGTGTGCTTAATTATCTATTGTACACTGGGTACAAGCAAAACCATGGTCCCCAAGGTTGGCTCATCATAAAATTGCTACTTTTCAGAAGCTTTTGGATGATTGTGCTTTTAGTAAAATACAACAACTTTCAGTGCAATCTAACAAAAACAAAATAATCCATTTTTACAATTCTTTTTTTGCCAGTTTCTTCTGTGAATCAATTTAAGTCAAAAAAAAATATGTGTGAAAAATTATTTAATTAGCAAATGGAATAGTTTTACCATGATTTTGCTGGTGTTTTTTTTTTTTTTGATATGCAATGGTCATGTGAATTATTAAATATTAATTTTTCTTCCTGTATTTAATGCTTCTCCATGTCATTCCTCATTGTTAAAAAGCTATAGATTTTTATGCAACTCAAAAAGTTAAGCAAGACTATGATTAGTTTATTATGATTCATGTCCTTGTGGCTCCTACTTAGTTTTTGTCATATCACGTATGATCTTCTTTGGACTGGCACTCTGAGGCAATACCTTTGCATTCAACATCTGAGAGTTATAATTAATTTTGTTTTAAGGTCAAGGATCATAAAATTTGTTATTTTGTCTTGCGCTACAGAAAATGCTTCTGCAATTATACTCGTCGATCTGGTTGTTGCTATTTCTAAAGCCCATTTCAATTGGCGAACTGGAGCTGACAGGGGAGTTCAGCGTGTCCTCTTGGAGCTCTTGAATCAGGTACAATAAAAATCAACTCTACTTTTCTACCACAAACTATCCTACTTGCTTTCTAATTTGCATTTTCCTAGCTATTTAACTGCCTAAGCACGTGTTAATAAACTTAATTCCCTGGAATCCATACAAGGTACGTATCTGCTTTCTTTCATAGGCACGAAGAATCATAAACATGCATTCCCTATAAGCTTTAATTCACTTAGTTCCTGAAGAATCAAGAATCTGCAAAGTGCAAACCACGATAGAGCTCCAAGTGGGCCTTAGAAGAACTGATAGCAAGTGAGACATGTTGCAGCAATTACTCATCATGATCTCTAAAGAGGATTCAGAGTCGATTTTTGCCAACAACCGTGTTCGGTGAATTTATGTCGGGTATTACTGTGAATCAGAAATATCATCAATCAGCTGTTTAGTAGTTAGAAGCAAGTTCTTGTTTTGGTCTGCTGCTGGTTTGATTCTAGACTGGACCAGCAGGAATTGAGTTGGCTACCTGCCCTGGGACTCAAGTAGGTGGATCTCAACTACTCAACCCACCATAATAACCAATCCTGGTCTCCTGGGTGCAGTCATTACTGCTGCCCGTCTTCATATTAGGAACCAGGTCAGAACCGGGTCAGTTCACGTTGCTGTAAAATACGCGTCCAAAGGTCCATCCATGTCTCTTGACTGCCCGGGTCTTTACCCTGACTGCCCTGCTACGTCAAACAGAGAATAAATACAAGGAACCAACGTATGGTTAGAGTTTAGGGGAAGAAGTTATTGCTCGGATGGGCCACGCTACTATTTTATTTTATTTTTTACACCTTGTTTTCATCCCTTTTAAAAATCTTAGGTGGTTAAACTGAAAACATATTAGTTCAAGGGCCTCATCTAAAATATAAAGTATTACTAGAGAATTGGATATGTAATGTAAGTTCACATTTATTTATTAAAAAATGTTTACTCGAATTAACTACTAAATTTATCGATTTTTTCGCGTAGAGATAATAAACTATTCTTGAAGGGTTCTTTTGGAAGTTTCAGCCTGCATGCTATTGCTGCTGCCCATAAGCATCCTGTCGGCGTTGGCTCCCCGGCCCTTTTGTTGCGGAAGAAAGAGGGTGCAGTTGGCCGAGGACAGCACCGACGGGAGAGCTTCAATGGAGCTTGATGTGGTTTCGGTGTGCGATCTCGGGATATGGGAAGGGGAGGAACTCTGATTCCCTCTCGGTGTTTCGACGGGGCCATAAAGGCGTGATCTTGAAGCAATGCCCTTGTTTTCCTCCGGTGAGCTCTCGGTTTTCGCACACCCAGCTTCGATTTCAGCTCCTCCGTTTCTTAGTCGAATGCCGTAAGTTCGCCGGCGGTTGAACTTGGTGTGTTGGATGTAACGGAAGTTTTGGAGATTTGAGGACGAATTCGTTGTAGAACGAACGCCTTCGAGTTCCAGAAGGATTTGGAGAAGTTTAAGGCTCGGGTTCAATTACAGATCTGTCCCTCCGGAGCTCCGAGTTCTTTCTTACACTCCGGTGAGTAATTTCCAAGCCAGTACTTGTCGTTGACTATTTTTCACTTTACTAAAATCGACTTTATCTTGTTTTCTGCGGAAGAACTTCTGGCGGATTTTCTCTGCATGGATGATGATTGCTTAGAAAACATAATTAATGAGAATAATGAGACCTTATTGTACTCAATGCAGTTGAATCGGGTAAGATTTGAGATTATAGATTAATAATTTAAGTTGCTCTGTGAGTTCTTAATTAAGTACCTACTTCTGGTTTTCTTGTCACTCTGTAATAATTTGTTTAGTGCTTTAATTGGTGGGTCTGGTGTGAGCCAGGCTGGGCATGTAATGCCAACCATTAATTACTATAATGCCGGCTTCCTTCTCCATAGCTCCATGCTTTTCTCTTCGGTTGGTGAAGAGGTTAAGCAGAGAAGAGAAAAGAGGAATGTGCTTCTGCGTTGCTTTGATAAGGGTACTAAAGTACCGAGCTTTTTTCTTTTGATCAAGTATTTTTTTTTTTCTAATGTCCATTCCAGTGTACTTGATTTCCTATTTCCTGAGAACATTGAGTAGGCTTCCGCTGGGGATTTCGTTGTTTCCCCTTGTTTTCATGACCACTAAATCAAACATTGACTCTGAAGGTGTTTTTTTCCATCCTTATTCAGAAGTAATGGAGCTTTGTAGCTGGTTGTATCATAGTCTAATTCTGGAAATGATTGTGGCATCTTAGCAATTAATGCAGAAAATTTTGAAAAAGCATATGGAATGAAAAAGAGATGAACATTAATTTATAGTTGAGAGATGGCTAGCACTTTCTGTAGTCCCCGTCTGTACAATGACCTGGATACAACTGGTTGTCATTAAACTCCTTGCATAAATAGCAAATGCTTTCCAGAAAATAGATACAATTTATGCTAGTAATCACACGTTGAATGGCATTAATATCATAGATATCCTAATTCGTATGCACATTGACTTGGTAGTCATATATTAGTCTTTTCAGTGCAATTGCAGTCAAGCATGGTCTGTTACTTCTAACATTTGGTCAGAAATTTTGTTCTGTTCCTTCTACATTTACTTGGAATAATGTTTGATGAAAAAAGAAATTACTTTTATTCTACTTATTTAAAGTGTGTGGTTCTCATATTTTTCTTTCCCCCTTCAATGCAGAAGGACAGAAGAACTCCATAAACTTGACTACTCAGTTTACTTGTGGGATGTTATGTTTTCCCTTTCCCTAACCTAGTATTTTTCTAATGGACCGATTTATGATTTTTATATCAATTCCTTTATCTTTTCTTGTGCTTTCCCTACCATTTGCCATTGCTGATTTAACGTCTGATGAGCAGGCACTTATAGACTTTGCTAATTCCATCCCTCATGGCCGTAATCTAAACTGGACTTCTCATAATCCAATTTGTTCCTCGTGGATCGGAGTAAGATGCACACCTGATAATACTCGTGTGCGTAGTCTCCGGCTGCCAGCCATTGGGCTTTTTGGCACAATCCCTCCTAATACTCTTAGTAGACTTGATGCCCTTGAAGTCTTAAGTCTTCGTTCTAACCGCCTAATCGTACATCTTCCTCCTGATGTTCCATCCATTCCTTCTTTGCATTCTTTGTTCCTTCAACATAACAATCTATCTGGAATTATACCATCTTCACTATCTTCCAACCTAACATTTCTGGATCTTTCCTACAATTCTTTTGGAGGAGAAATTCCACCCACTATCCAGAACCTTAATCATCTTAGTGCATTGCTTCTTGAGAATAACTCATTGTCTGGACCCATCCCTAATCTTCAACTTCCCAGGCTTAAGCATCTGAATCTGAGTAATAACAACCTTAGTGGTCCCATACCATTATTCCTCCAAAGGTTCACAGCTGAGTCTTTTCTGGGCAATCCTTTACTCTGTGGATCTCCTTTAGCTCCTTGCTCTGGAGTATCTCCTCCAGTATCCCCTGCAAGACGAAAAAGAAGCTTTTGGCAAAAACTGAGCACAGGTGCCATTATTGGAATTGCTGCTGGTGGAGCAATACTTCTGCTTCTGCTCGTCATTGTAGTCTTCTTGTGCTTCTTCAGGAGGAAATATGGGGATGGTGACAGAGAATCAAAAGGAAAGGGATCTCTTGGTGCAAGGAGTGAAAAACCTGAGGAGTACAGCAGCAGTGTCCAAGAGGCAGAGAAGAATAAGTTGAGTTTCTTTGAGGGATGTGCGTACAACTTTGACTTGGAAGATCTATTAAGAGCTTCTGCAGAGGTTCTTGGCAAAGGAAATTATGGGACCACATATAAAGCTGTTCTAGAAGATGGTACAACTGTTGTTGTGAAGAGATTGAAGGAAGTAATCATTGGAAAGAGAGAGTTTGAGCAACAAATGGAATTGCTTGGAAGGGTCAAGCCTCACCCAAATGTAGTTCCTCTTCGAGCTTATTATTACTCCAAAGATGAGAAGCTTCTCATTTATGATTATGTTCCTTCTGGCAACTTCTCCTCCTTGTTACATGGTATGCTGCTCAAATTCCTGTCTCTGAACTGGTAGTTCCTGTTGATTCAATAAAACCACTGTACACATTGTATTTGAGAATAATGCTAGTCCAAACGTGCATAATTAGTGGAATAAGCAATGGCTTTTGTCTTGGATGAAAGTATTGAAAATTTTATTTTGTTTTCCAAATCTTCATTTAAAGAATTTAATTTTTCATGAGGTAAAGCTGCTAGTTAATGTATTCCTTTATCAACTCTGATTAAGCTAATTAAGTCTTACATTATTTAGTACAAGTAAATTTAGCATCAGTTGATCTACAGGTAGTGTTTCCTGTTATTTGAATTTGAGTTGTGGCATAGGGTGAACAACTAATTTGTCTATAGTATATTAGCCAGAGTGGTTTCAATGCACGTAGATGATAAATAAGGAAAATGAGAAAAACTAGTTTGAGATCGTATGACAATGTACAAAGACAACTAATAGATATATAGTTAAATGTTGTCGGTTGTGTGAGGGTAGAGAGATATAGAAGACTATTTAATCTACATTAGATTGAAAGTATAACCAATTCAAAGAAACAAACTTAAAGTTTCATAAATGTCATAAAACTACAAGTCAACTCCTAATTGAGACGACAGTCTAAGTATGAATTTTGTAGTTATCTTTTATTTAACTTTGTATAAGGATATATCATTACTCATTAGGAATATTGAGGCCGTTTGTTCCGTTTGATTTGTTAAGTATATATATTTTTCTTAGAGGAACTTCTAATCTTTTGTTTTATTGGCAGGAAGTAAGGGTGCTGGAAAGACTCCGTTAGACTGGGAGTCGAGAGTAAAGATTTCTCTTGGAGCTGCTCGTGGCATAGCACATATTCACGCCGAAGGTGGTGCAAAATTTATCCACGGAGATGTCAAATCCAATAACATACTACTGACTCAGCAACTCGATGCCTGTGTATCGGATTATGGCCTCGCTCCATTCATGCACACTTCAGCAACTCCATCCAGAGTTGTCGTGGGCTACCGTGCACCCGAAGTCATTGAAACCAAAAGGTACTCTCAGAAATCTGATGTCTACAGCTTTGGCGTGTTGTTACTGGAGATGCTCACTGGAAAAGCTCCACTTCAATCTCCTGGTCGTGACGATGTTGTTGATCTACCGAGATGGGTCCAATCCGTGGTCCGGGAAGAGTGGACTGCTGAAGTATTTGATGTGGATTTGATTAAGCATCAGAATGTGGAGGATGAGATGGTTCAAATGCTCCAAGTTGCCATGGCATGTGCTTCAAAAGTTCCAGATCAGCGACCTAAAATGGACGAAGTGATTAGAATGATCGAGGGCATGCGTAACTTGGACTCAGAGAACCGACCATCCTCCGAGAAGTCAAAAGACGACAACAATGCCCAAACACCACAAGCAGAGACAGAAACTGAGACAGAGATCACAAGTTAAGTCATTTAGACCTTCTGGCTAGTTATTTAGTTATGTTACTTCTTTGTTCTTCTAATTCGATATTGATGTGTGGAGTTTATTGTGGAGGATGTTTAGGCATAACCATCTAGTTATGCTCAAGAAGTCAATTGTTTTTTAGCGATTCTATTTATCAATTCCAAGCCATGAAATGTAAACATGATGTTGATTTTATGTGCATTGCCGAGGCAAAAAATACACTTGGCAGAAGAACACAATCTTTGCAACAGAAACAGTGGAGATTTTCTATTGGGGTGGTCGTTTATGGGTATTTATTTTAATAGATATTGGCTAATTCTGAACAAAAAGAACCTCTTTCCATGAAATCCAATCCAGCCCTTCTCATCGCCGCTCCTCTGGATGGATTCCGGCTTCCTTCCTTCCTTCCATTTGGTCGCTCATGCTGGTGTTTCTTGCCTTTCTTAATAAAAAAGTTTCCCCTTTTTTGATTTCTTTTCCCCGTCGAAATTTGTATTCGATCAATAGATCAATTTTTGTTTCCTAATTCTGAGATTTTCTCTGCGTTGGTGAATTAGAGCAACATTTGATCGATATCGGAAGATGGTAAATCGCTAGCATTTGCACGAGAATAGGTGCGATTTCGGTGTGGCTTTTGTTCCTCCTTGGCTTCGCGTCTTTCTCCTCGTCGGCATTGGAGGTAAGACAGTAATTTCATCTTAGTAGACAAAAGATATACGTACAATTGAAATGATTTCATGTGTAATTGTTTTTTCAGATATGCTTTAAACGCTGTTCTATCCGTATGTGTTTTCTACTGTTAACTTCTTCTTTGGGGATTATAATCATATTTCGTTGTTGAAATTTCCGGTGTTGCACCTTTGTAGTCAAGTAATTGTTCTTGAATAAACTTAGATCCTGAATAAGTGAATGGAGATCGAGTAATTGTTCTTCAATCCGTAGAAACTCATGCACTGCTGTAGATATATAATACTTCAATTTGCTTGCTGAGTGAATTGGGCAAGATCTTTAAACCGTAGTTTGGGTTCTTCTCCAACCAATTTCACTCTGTTTGAATTCGTAAACTATATGAATACTTTGAGATCTGTCTTTAGTCTTGAAGTAGCAATTCGCCCAGGAAATTAATTGGTTATTTGTCTTTAGTCTTGGATTCTAAATCTAATGATACACGCCCCAAGTAATTTGTGGCACAACGGCATGCAGATGGCTCCGTCACTGCAAAAGAATGGATTACACAAAATACAGGACTGCTCTGCATGCCTTGATGCTGAGAACAAAGAGAGAGGAACCTTCAACAACAATGGATGAACTGAGATGAATAGCAGACTATATACAGACAGCAACCATCAGCTTGCAAGAATTCAACTTAAAAGCAAGCGGTTTAATTTAGACTGAAAGGAACTTTGAACAACAGTAATGATGAATCAGAAGATTTCTGATCAAATTCAAAGCACTACTGAATATGTTGTTTAGAGTTGCTAATGAGAGTGGAAGGGTAGGATTTGATGGGATCATCATATAAATGACCAAATTCTGTTACGAAGAATAAGCAAGTATTCAAAATATTGCTGAAGTTAAATCACTGGGCGAGCTCATCATTTTTTTTTTTTATATGTTGTAAATGTCGATCCGTGAGGTTCATTGTTGAGCAAGGGGGTAACGTCAAGTCTGGGGTGACCGACCTAGCCCTACAGAAATTTTTCATCCGCCATCAGGGTAAATCGATAAGTATTCGGAGTGGGTGACCTAAAAGCCCAACATCCCTTAGTTACAAATCTTATTTGGAGGAAAAATCCCTGCAAATACGTCTTAGCTGGGAATCGAACTGTTGACGTTTCCACCTCGCTGGCTGCGCCATCAACAAAGAAGTTGTTTTTAATCTTATTTAACGCATGTTATTAATAATGAACTCCTTCCGAGACTTGAGGAACTTGAACCGTCTAGAGAATAGGAGACTTTTGTACTAGTTAAACTTTTCACTATTTTGGTTTGAATCTTGATTATCTCAAGTTTCTTATTTTCTTTGTTTCTTGATCATCCAGATACCATGTCAAAATTTGACACGAACGGTAGGTGTATAAGAGACAACTGAACGCCCTTACCTACTCACTATAGCTCCGGCGGCTCTAAAATCAGAATGCTTATTGTTTTTTTGGCATGTTTCATCATCCATACATATTGTATTTTTAACTGACCTTATATCGTGCGAATCTGTGGCTGATTTCATAGATCCGAAAATAGATTGATGATTACTGTCCATCATATTGTATGTTTTTGTTGTAATGTTTTGATTCTCTCTTTGTACTTGTCAAATTACTAGAGTACTGCAGATATATATTATTAAGTAGCATGACATAAAATGATATCTTAACAGGATTACTGCTGCTTACAGAAATCCCATAAAACTACACAAGATCATAGTAAACTTTCACAGCAACACACTCGATTGAAAGGAAATGCACTTCACCTCTACTTTACTTTATTAAAATTAAACTCTATCATTATTTTCTCCTTGTTCACTTCACTTCAGTACTTCACTTCATTTCAGTTGATCCTGTCAAAAGGAACATGTATTAGATTTCTTTAAATCATAGATAGATAAATTTCGTGAAATTAATTAATTAATTAATCCAAACTTGCCGAGAACAGTCGGCGGAGGGGTTGATGGGGTACGGCACGGCGACGTTGCACTTTCCCGGGATGCCGGAGATTAGTCCCGGCTGGATGCCCTGAACGCCGGCGGCCGTCCGCATGAGGCAGTTGCAGGTGGCCTGCCGGTCCTCCCTGCTCTTGGCTGCGGCGTTCAGCGACCGCACGCCGTTGCAGCAGTTGCCGGTGAGGGGCTGAATGCCCTGGACGTATCCCAGGCAGGGGAACAGGTACGACACCACCTGGCTGCAGCTGATCTGCGCCTCCACCGTCATGGCACCCAGGAGGATGGCGACGGCGACGAGACCAACAACCGGACGGCGAGCCATAGATGCAAATCCTTACAATGAACGTTCTGCAAGGTGGTCAAGGCAATGGCTCCGTATTTATAGGGACGTAGCTCGGTAGCTGGAGATGAATCAGTAAAGGATTAACAGGAGGGTAGTTGGATGCTGAGTCCATTGCATTAGATATTTTGCCGGAAATATTATAGGCTAGTGGAGATGTAGGCCAAATTAATCAATGAATGGTGAAGCATTGCAGGGTAACATAAATATGAAGCATCTACCGCAGTACGTAGAGTTTAATGAATGAATGAATTGGAGGGTAGTGTTATTAATGGCGCACCGATTTAATGGTTTGAGAGAGTGCAGGTCTGCAGGAGCCTCATTTCACTTCTGGGCCATCGTAGCGAGCTGTGACCATTATGCATTGGGATTCGTGATTTTAGCCCCTGATGAAGTTAAAAATTAGGGCGATAAATGAATCAAATATTCATGAATAAATTTGGTGT
>JBAMIB010000125.1:6311022-6327325 GCA_037177415.1 Kaempferia rotunda | reverse complement strand
AATCTCCAACTTAACCCAATCTAATGCGGGTTGTCTGTTAGGTGGCCCAACCCACGGACCCATCAAAAATTAAAAAAAAAAAAATATATATATATATATATTTATTTATTTATTTAACACTTTATTTTGGAAAGATTTCATTAATCAAATGTATCTAAAAATATATATTTTAAATATAAATGGACACAAGTACTAATGTTGGATGAAAAGTAATATTTTTATTTCAAAATCATAACAAAAAAAAAAAAGATAATAAAGTAACATAAAATTTAGCTTACATGAATTTCTCAACCCGCGGACCAATCCAAATCCATCGCGGTCCAACCCATGCGGGTCGTGGGCCTAGGCTGGTCAACTCACGGCGGACTTGAGTTAACCAGCTTAAATTGTTTGGCGGGTGGGCCCAACCCAAATTGACGACTCTAATCTTATGTATGTTGAATGAAAATAAATAAGCTCTTACCAAGTCGAACACTAAGTTTGTTCACGAACGTTTGACTCATTTACAGCTCAATCCGTTACCTAACCACTTGGTGGTCGATTATAAGTTGATTATGTGATTATCTCCCTTCATATAACTTGGAACGGATTGTAAAGGGCACTAGAGGTTAGAGTAATCAATTTTTTTACTATTATATTGTAAATAAAGAGTATTTTGATATAATAATATTCAAAATTTATGATATATGACTCGAGGATTCCACTAGTAGTTGCTTCAGGTATAATGGTGCAGTGGTTAAGTTCTTGTTAATCAAGTATCTAAATATTGAATTTCAACTGCAGTACACTGTATGGATTTTTCTCTAATGAGATGACAACTCTACGAATGTTAACCATTTGGATGGTCCTACGTGAGTGCTATTTAATTTATCTTATTAATCGGTGGAAAATTTTTATAAGATAGAGTCAGTCATTTTTAATGATTAATCAGTTGGAATAATTTTTAATCAATTATAAAGAATATTTTAATATTGGTGTGTATTTAATCTTGATTATTTTTCATACTTGTATCTAATATAATATTGGAATAAAGATAAAATCTCTTAGGAGTTTTTTTTTAATGAGAATTTTTTGTGTGTGAAAATTTACCTAATTTAGCATGCCGCATGTCGTGAGGTAACTAGTAAATACTTAGATTGTGTTTGATAAGGGTGATAAGATTAGAGTGGATTGATTATGATAGAATTAGGAGCAGGATTAATAATCACTCTTAATAGTATTATGAATCCTACCCCTAATCAGCATTAATCTTATCCCTAATTAATCCTACCAAACGACGTATTAAAATTTTTTAAAAAATAATCCTAATCCTATCAATCCTACCTAACACTACCTTAATAATATGAGATTTACAAAAAAGTGTATGGCAAAATGTTGTGTAGCAGTTAACTAGTCGTTTAATTATGAGTAGATTCTCAATTATGATAAATTTTTTCCTGTGGAAACGTAATCCTTGAACATTGGCTACAGAGTGGCTAGTGTTTCTAAATTCATTCCAGATTGATGATAAATGTTTGTGACATCGAATCCAGCATCTCTAAAATTAAAAAATTAAATAATTAAATTAAAAAAAAATACAAAATAGACATAGCACATATGAGTTTTAAAGTGCAACTGCATTTAAGCGTGGCATCCATATTTATTGAAGCTGGTACTTAACACATGTGAGCTTTTTCATAGACCTACCGATGATACTAAACCGTTAAAAATGAACGATGTAAAATTTTTTTTCCGGATGCTCGGCTTTTGGGAGTTCATATTCTATGTCCCAATATCAATGTGTCCCTGTGTCCCAGCACCGATCGGACGATTCAGATTGCATTTTAAGAATGTTTTGCACATCACGAAGATATTACACACATATCGAAGATGTCTGAACCGTCCGATCGGAGCTGGGACACGGAAACACAGAAACACATTGATTGTGGTATAGAGGATCTGAACTCATTGACAAGAGCCTTCGACAATAAGATGTGAAAAGAGGAAATAGAGAGACCTAAAAATAAGGTGGACAAGAAATTTCAAAGATGTCTCTTTATTTCATTTTTTCTTTTCTTCTGACATTGCATCATTTCTTCTAAAAACACAATAAATGTTTCAAACGGAAATAATAATTATTTTTAAGCCATCATTTTAAAGGAAATAACTCTTTAAAAAGGGACATTTCAAGAATTGAACATGACCTCTCGCAGCCAAAGCTAAAATCATAGCACTAAGATCAAGTGCTGAATGAAAATAAAAATTTATTCTTCAATTAATATTTATGATATTTGAAAAAGAGTCATATATCAAAGTCATATATCAAGTCAGTCGATTTAAATCTCATTGTTTGTTTTAATTTATATTTTTTATTTATTCACTTGTGCCATCTCGACACTACAAATCTATCATTTTTTGTGAGTAATCATTCTCTATTTCTATTCTTATATATTATACCTATTTTATTAAATGGTTCATAAGACAGATAAATAAATTATAAGGATATTTTATTTAGCACAGCGGCAAGATTTAGCACCTGCTTATTTCAATATTTAAATCAATGGGCGAGTACGTGGCCAACAAGTAGGGGTATAAAGGCAAGTCACTCGTGAGCTATTCAGGTCTCGATTTTAAAAAAAAAAGTTCGTTCGAATTAGCCGAGTTCGACCCTGATTTTGAGCTCGAAAGCATTATCGAGCTGAGCTGAGCTCGAGCTTAATAGTATTTGATTTACGTGCTCACGAATATATTTGTTAAGAGGCTCACGGACATATTCGTTAAAAGACTCGTTTAACTTATTTTTTTATATATATAACTAAATATAACCTAAATAATAAATATAATAACATATTATTAATTATTATATTTAATTATCTTAAATGAGCTCGAAAGTTTAATTTTTAAACGAACTTTCAAATCAAGCTCGAGCTATTTAATTTTATTACGAGCTGGGTTCGAGCTTAAGAACTAAAACTCGAATCGAACTCGAGCTTAGGGATAACGAACCGAGTCTGAACTTTAACCTTTTACTGTTCGACTTGGTTCGGTTCGTTTACACTCCTACTAACAACGTCAGATTTCTATGCTTGTCGACGTAAATGGATGACCCTTTAGGCCCAAATAAGAGCCCATCACGGCCCATTTACTCGAACAAGGTCATGGTATTCCGCGACGCTGACTACTTTGATTTCATCGTCTTCCGAGGAAGCCGCCGCCATTGCCCTTTCCACTTCACTCGCCTCGCTCCACTCATTCCCCGCGATGGATGCGAGAGACTTGGTTCTCCTCTCGGTCTCCGTTACCATCGGAGCCGTGGCTTCCTTCGTTGCCTGCCGGCTCGTCTCCTCCCGCTTCAAGGATGACGATGAGAAGCTGACGGCGGTCTATCCTCCTCGTCCCGACGTCAATCGATCGGCTGACGGCGTCTTGCCTCGGAATCCCTTCGATACTTCCAAGCGCGAAGGGTTAGTCTTCCATCGTTGCTCTTTTCCCCTCCTTTAGTACGATATATTGGACGACTATGTGCGGGGTTATTAGGGTTCTGAGGTAGGGGTTTCGATTGGGTTCCAGGTACATTAGCTGGGATGATTATTTCATGGCGATTGCTTTTCTATCTGCTGAACGTTCCAAAGATCCCAACAGGCAGGTCGGCTGGATGCTCAGTCTTTTCCATTCATCGTCACGCTGTATATTTTATATTTTATCACTCAAAATTTGAAATTTGTCAAGAATTTTTTTTTTGTCTTAACTAATGTTGAGGGCTTACTCATTTCTTATCATCTCAAATTGCACGATTATGTTATTTTACTTTTTTTTGGTTACGACAAGTTAATTGATATTGCCAAGCATATTATATACGAGTTTGTAAAACACATATACCAATCCCCTCTCCAGAGAATCCTCTCTATTTTACTTTTCTACATCTATTAATTTAGTGTTTTCAACATTTTGTAGGTCGGAGCATGCCTGGTTAGTCAAGATGATATAATCCTTGGTGAGGATAAATACTTTTAAGTTGCCGCCTATTCTGTATTTTTATTGTTGTTATTTATAGTTTCTGGTACTTGTGTGTCAAGTATATTTTTACATAACATGGTGAGTTTTTGTTTTTGTTTTTTTCAGAAAAAAACTTAAAATGATTAATGGTCTGAGTTGCATGGTCTTGTGCATCACAGAATATCAATCTGCATGATGACAATTAGAATACTGATTATTTATTGGTGGTTTCTCCCTCTGTTAAATAATGTGTTTTTACACGGAGGAATGCCTAGATGTACCTCTCTGGTCACTAGTTCCTGGTTTTTGAGAACAGAAAGGATTGGGAAATTGTAGGACTCTTGCAATTAGACACTAAAATAAAATGAAATATGAACCATACACTACTCCACAGCCTTATATTCTTAGCAGTGAGTGAGAATGTTTGTTACTATGAGACCATGGCACTGCTATGATGAGGTGACTTCTGTCCTCGATCAATTTAACTATACCATTGCATCTTTAAATGCCTTTAAAAAGAAATGAACAAGTTCTATGTAAACAACTGCTGCATATATTTAGCAATTTTCTGTGGTAAGTAATATGGATATCTGTAGCATTATAGCACATCCATGGACATGACTATATATCATCTTGTTCGCTATTCATAAATTCCTGTAGTTGCTTCCTCACTTATTCTGTGGCTAGAAATGGTTATCATTTAATGAATAATGATTATCTATGTTGTTATATTTGTTGCCATAATGTCTTATAATACGAGTGACTTAATAAGATTTACAATAGTTCGTTGCATCAGTGAGGATAGTTATATGTACTTTTAGTTCTTGATATATAATTCTTCGGTTTCTGAAGTCAGGAATTGGCTACAATGGATTTCCAAGAGGTTGTTCTGACGACAAGCTTCCTTGGGCAAAGGTGTTTTATTATTCATCATCAATCCAATTTTATATAGAATTTTTTACAACAAATTAAATCAGACATCTCTCAGTCAACTTATAGTTGTATCTGTGCTTATGTTTATTTGTTTTGTCTTTCTTTTTCGTACTTGAAATATTATGCCATTCTGAACTCTTGTTTTTTGATGCAACTGGAGATTTTATAGTAGGTAACAACCAATGCCTTATGCCTTTTATTTTTGTTTTGTTTTAGAAATCTAAAACTGGTGATCCACTGGAGACAAAGTACCTGTAAGTCTGAGTATTATGGAGTTCAATTGAAACATGAATTGCCTATTATTCTACTGTGTTGTCATTAGCTAGACTACCACAAAGATATGTCTTAGAAATTAAAAACCTTGGACTCTTGCCTAGCCAATTGAATTTAAGTACGTTTTTCTGCCCTTCTAGTATTTTTCTTCCCCATGCCTTCCTAAAGAAATTTCCCAATTGATATTATTTCTTAGCTATAAAAGTAAGAATGATATTCTTTTGATATGCACTACAACAATTACATTTTAATTTATTGCACGAGTGTGACTCTCCTTGTTTAGTGATTAAGGATATGAGTCTCTATCTAGTTTATGTATTCAAAAGAGCCTTGAAAAGTATGTGGACTTTAAGAGAGTGAATTCTTTGCTTGATTTTGTTAGTTATTTAAATGGTTACGGTTTAGTGGATATTTTTGGTTTCTTAAGTAATGCAATCATTCTTATCCCATTTGCAGTTATGTTGTTCATGCTGAAGTAAATGCAATTTTAAATACAAACCATGCATCTGCTGCAGGACAGGTCAGTAACATGAACTGTTAGAAATGTGTAAATTATAATTTGTCAAACCATGTTAATCTGTCATTTTATTTTACAGAAGTTGTATGTTACAATGTTCCCTTGCAATGAATGTGCGAAAATTATTATACAGGTATCTTTTTTGTTGTGATAGTTGGTTTTCTAATTATTTCTCATATTATTACTTCATCTTCTAATGAAAAGTTGAACAGAAGCAATTTTTTATATACTTTTATTGTTAAACTACAAAAAAAAGTATTCAATTTTGAAGATGAATAATATTTCAAGAGGCATGACCGCCATTATACCAATAAATTTGTCAGAAAATTTGCTTTATTATTTAGTTAGTAGAATTTTCCAGACTATGGACTTTGTGCTGCGGGAATAGGCTTCCATGTTGGAGATACAGTTACTTGTTCTGGTGGTATATTAATGAATAGTGCTAACATAGTATGTCAATTGTTTATTACACTAGTAACTTGTTATATATATATATATATATAGTGACTATATTGGTAAAGCGGTAAAAACAAATAACCATATTTCCTCTTAAGTTTTTC
Organism: Kaempferia rotunda; assembly: GCA_037177415.1. Taxonomy (NCBI): domain Eukaryota; kingdom Viridiplantae; phylum Streptophyta; class Magnoliopsida; order Zingiberales; family Zingiberaceae; genus Kaempferia; species Kaempferia rotunda. The sequence goes on along the minus strand of JBAMIB010000125.1, from coordinate 6,321,067 downwards.
AATTTTGGTGCTTTTGACTCTCTGGATTTTGAGAATTATATTTGTAGATTCGGACATTTGGAAGGGTGAGTGATATTTGTATCAACCCAATTGTATTCATGTGATTAGGTTCTCAGTTGCAAACTATGCAATAACATACGTAGGGATTTATTGAATTTGGACAGAAGAGATCCTCAATCAGAACTAGAGTTGCTGTTTGTTTTGAGGAGATCCTTCTCCAACCTTTGGATCAAAGTACCAATTAAGTGGATACATTCAAATTCTCTTAAACTGTGTACTTTGAACTCCTGTTCTATAAAATATAGATTGATGCATCTACTTGAGCAGACAAGCTGTGATCATTTATATACCCATTTATGTTTGATCTTTTTTTATCTCAAGGACTGCACAATGCTATGTAAATAATCACACCAACTACATGTACAGTCCATTGAGAATTTTTTCTTGTTAAAGTTTTTTTTTTCAAGGACACTACTCACATATGAAGTTCATTGTCCATGTTTTTCCAGTCAGGAGTTTCTGAAGTCATCTATTATACTGACAAAAGAGTGGGCAATTCCGATGCGGCATATATTGCCTCGAACAAGTTGCTAGCTTTGGCTGGTGTTAAGGTATTCCTTGCAAAGGACTTTTAGTTGAGATTGTTTCCTGACAATATCTAAATTCTACTTATTGAATTTGTGTAGTTGAGGAAGCACCAACCTCAAATGACACAGATTTTAGTTGAGTTCCAAGAACCTTAGATGAGATGAACTAAAAACTGCTTCAACTCGCCCTTTAGTTTCATTATACAAACTGAGGTGGGCATGTATCTTGTGCATTTCACATTGGATACTGTGTTCCTTAACATGTATTATTAGTCTACCGAATAAGAGTGATTGTAGCTACCTATTATGTAACCTTAATACTAAATTTCTAAATTTGATATTCTTGATTCCCGTAGATGCAAAATTAAAGAGCAAAACATCGTTTACTTAAAAATGCAGTTGTTTTGTTCAGATCTAAATATTCTTTCTTATTGACCATATGAAAATGTTTATGCTAATGCCATATTTTGATCTCACTACTAGTATAAATGTATAATGGCAAGTGCAAGTTAAATAAGGCAACCATCTGTAACAAAATTAAACTCTAAATGCAATACATCCTTTATTTATGGGAGGAGGTGGGTTGGGAAGAGATCGGATCCTGTCTAAAATCATCCGTCCCCTGTCCCACTCGCTCCAGCCCATCGCCAACGGCCTCTGGCCGTCGGTCCGATTAAAACTATACTTTGGGGGAAGGTAAATTCATGGAGATTGTTGCTGGTGCGAACGGCGCCAGAATTCAGTCGGATCTAAGTAGATTTTTCTCTGCGGTCGATCTGAGTTCTTGCTCAGATCTCGTTTGATTTCGGCGTACGGAACGAAAATAGAGTGAGAATAGAGGAAAGTTGAATCTGTAAGAACTAATAATACCCTTTATCATTTGAATTCATTGTGTATAGAACTAATAATCAGTAAATTACTTAAAATAGCATAGAGGAGCACATAAGGAAAACATGAGGATTCAAACTGGAGATCGGTTCCATAGCAATAAATAAGTGTTTAATATAGTCAACAAGAACTTAATAATTTGTTGATCGTTTGTTGAAAACAAAAAAAAAAAAAATATTCAAACGATAACTAGGCTGGTGAGTTACGTGGTAAAATTTTCTCCAACATGGCACGCAGTCGAGTAAGTTCCAAGGTTATACAAGCGCAAACATATATGGGATAAATGCAATATAACATAAACCACTTAAATATATTCTATAAAAAAAATCAGATCTAAATAATATATCAATACAAGTACAGAAAAACTATATAACCGGGAAGAAACGATCAAACGTATGATTAAATAGGTTTTTTTTACAACTTGATGAAATATCACCTCATGCTCAAACAATAAAGCACTTTATATAACAATAAAATAAATAAATAATCTTCTCAAACAATAGCACCTTGAAGCTAGTTCTCAATGAATGCTATATTGCACTAGACATGAATGTTATCAATTGTTCAAGTAATCAATCAATTATAGCAACAAAGAAGCCTAAGTTTCAGGAAATAAACTAAACATTAAAACACAAAATGATGTCAAAAAGACGTGTGCTATAGCTGATTCACAAGTTTTATACACGGTTAGCTCGTTGGATGTCCTAGATGCCTAATTAAACGCAGTACGTGACAAAATGACAGTCAGCAGAAGATTACATGAGTTTCTTCAGCATCTGAAGGTATATAGAGTGGAATTAGAAGTGCTTAAGGAAATCAGGCTGGTTTAGCAAGAAGGCTTCTTCCGTGGGGATTCAGTGTTTGTACTCCCTGAAGATTCCTTCTCCATTACGACCTTGAGCCTTTCTACCATCGGGTCCATCAGGTTTAAGTAGTTTTTAAACTGAATCACCAGAAATATCAAAAAAAAAAAAGTTACAATTTTGATACCAAAAGCCTATTCTAGCAGATAAAGTATACCTCTTGTATGATCTCTTTAAACTTGGAAAAAATTTCTTGTTGTGTTGCCTTTCCGGTTTGTTTAACTTGTTCGGCTTCCAAGCGAAGTGTAGCAGCCTTCATGAAATAACACCATGATGAAGTCAAAATGAACATTTAAATATAAAATCACTTATACAATCCGCATCAAACTGATCAGTTGTGAAGTGAATAGAGAAAATGTGGGCAAATTTACTTACACAACCAATGTTAAATCATTTAATTTAAGGATCTTTTGATCATATAGTGGTAATATTCACCTCTGCAACCATAGCTTCCACTTTTTTTTCTCTGGGCTCCAGACACTGCAGCTTCCATTCTATCTCTGCACTCACTAGATTCAACCTCTGAGTTTCCTCTGCACATCTGTCGTCCCTTTCTTTTTCTGAAACCTTGATCAGCTCCTCAGCTTCCTTGACTAACATACAATCATTTTGCAAAAAAAAAAATGTAGAGAATTTCACATCTTGCACATAGGTATCAAGAAAATCTACGACACCTACGTTTGCATTGTTTCTCAATTATTTTTGCATCGAGAGCCATAATAGAAGCCTCATCATCACTTCGTTTAGCTTTCAATGCCTTAACTTGCTTCTCCAAAGTTTTGGTTGAATTGACCTGGCAAGTGGCGGGTACTAGAGATAACACAACTCAAATAAAAATAGTGCTGAAGAAATTAATCAATTATTAAAAGTTTCAAATATCATTCAATTTACTCATGCCATTTCTTGAAAATAAAAATTAAGATAATCAGTCTTCTGCAGTAAAGGTGTGTGATAATTAATTGATCTATTGCAAGCTGCCATCTGAGTACCGTTATTATCAAATAGAAATCCAAACCAGACATTGAACCCAAAAATAACAGTAAGAAAATCCTAACCAGACATACTTGACTACTCAAACTAAAGGATCCCATATAGTTCAAGTTAACCAACGGAAGGATCACTCATTTAGAATCTATAGTTTTAAAATCTTCAAGAAACAAGAGTACATGTAAAGTGGTTGAGATTTGAGAATATTTCCCGTTGCTCGAACAGAGGCAGATCCATTTCACAATAACTAAGAACTGAAGTTGAGAAGACATTTATTTAAACCCATTTATCGGCGTCCTTGATGATCCCAGCCAGCATGTAGACTTACATGACCGATGCGGTAGATAAGGGAGCGCCGTGAAAGTCAAGTCAACGGCCGAACAAGCCATCCACATGACATCCGAATAGACCAAGCAATCAGAAGAAGAGAACTGCGCCCGACGATTGCCGGAGCGGACCAATCAATCAACTGGTCTCTCAGAAGCAAAGCTCCACGTAGCCAACCGAACAAATTGATTGGTCGGTCATCCCCTAGCCGCAACAAGGAGCAAGCACATCACCATGCGGAATAAACAAGGACGCACACCGAGCGGATTGCCGAACAATGATTTAGTCAGCTCCACTTTGCTTCATCAACCATCCTCTTTGTCAGCTCTGCCTCATTACCCTTCTTGGCACTTTGGCAGTCTTGATTGCTTCATCCAAATTGATCCTTCACCATCTCTTAAGATTAGCATTCGGGAGCTATCACATTCAGGTGCTTTAGTTAAGGGAACTAGCACGTGTAAAAAGCTTGATATTCACTCTCTACATAACAAATTCTTCTTTCAACTCACTGTCAAATAGCAATAGGATTCCTTGACAGTTTGAAGCCTCAGCAGCTTTCTTCCTCCGAAATGAAATGATAAAAACTCAGGTGTCCGAAAGATGGAAACAAAGAGACCAACAAACACAGTTAACAACTCTGACACAACCCTAGACCAAACCAAATCTAGCATTGGGTGAGCTTGATATTATTAGATACTAACATTATTCTGGAGTTTGATATTGACCAGCTCTTCCAGCACATCTTTTTGGTCTGCTCTGAGGGAAATGATTAACAAAAGAGTATATCTGTGCTTAATGTTTATTGTTAAGAAGTCAATTCATGTCAACTGGTGGTACCAACATTTTATTACTCACCTATGCTGATGAATGACATGACACATATGATCCCATATTTGGTTGCACAGTATGTGCCCTCAACACCTCTCTACCTTACAAATTTCAACCATGTAGAGGGCATAAATATGCAATCCTGCCACTCAAACCCTCACAAATTTTATTATTATCAGGATTATAGGCTAAAATAGACATTAGGATTGGCACCTACCAAGCCAAGTTCCAATGCATTTACTTTCTTTGTGATACATATCGAGCTGGGAATCACACACCTTAACTATTTACCACTAGTCATGTTCTCTCCGGAGGTAAGGATCAAGTTTTGACTCTGAACGTCACTCCCATCATGTTTGTTTAATGCACATAAAATTAGAGGTTTCACAGCTCAAAACTAGATTCCTCATCAATATCAAAAACTATCAAATTAGTGGAATCTCCATTGTTAGTGCAATTCCTAATGCAAGGCAATCCATGTAACAGTCCAAATAGTAGAGTGAACCATGCGTATCTCATGCAAGTGCAATAAGAATTTGAAACAAAATAATGTGGTACATATGCATATGTCAAAATAATCCATACTTGTTCTTGTAAAGCTTGCATACGGGATAGGTGCTTAGCCAATTTTTCATAGGCCTAGAACACAAAAATGTGCAAGTCAGTAAAAGGATAATAAAAGGAAAACACAGAAACCAAATTGCTCAAATTAATGTATGTAAATAACTTCTATAATCTGGACAGAAGATACACGTTTGTGTATTATAAAATGTAGCCATAAAATTTCGAACTTCTATTCACACACAATATTTTCTGATTCCAAAGTTTTTAGATCAATATCATTAGCACAATAAAAGATGCTTTAATTTCTTTTCTGGTATCACGTCAATTATTAAAAAAAAAGTCATTATGTACTCTAGTAAGATGACTGATATCCCATGAATGATTCCTCCTAAAATGACACGTGCATTAGCAAAGAATATTTTTCCTTCAAAATCATTATGAGATTTCATTAAAATGTAATGAAGGCAAGTAAAAAATTAATTGTAAGAATAAATCCAAAAATAACAATGAACTATAAACTTTGGAGAGAAGCTAGCATCTCATTACCATTTTCACATTGGTGCATGTCCCATATGGTCACTGAAATGTTGATTTAGTTAAATAAAATCAAGCGAGACTTAAAATACTCTAACCAAACATGTGTTTCCACGTTAAAGTTGAAGTATTTAGGAAATGGCAGAGGTAAGTCTCCAAAACTTAGGTGACACTTAAAAAGTGGATATTCAACAACTTCTCGGCAAAACACTTTGCTTTCCATATTAAAATCTACTAATTCACATATTGTATATTTTTTATAAAAAAAACATACCTTCGAGTACACCTCCATAGTCAAGATTTTCTCGTGAACACTTTGATTTGCTGATCTTTGAGAGTTCTTCAAATCAGCTAGATATGACTTTTTCTCCTCTAGAGCTCTCTTTGAATAAGAATATGGAATTAAGACATAAAACTTGCTTCATTTTATAGCTATTTGGATTAATTTACATTAAGAGATACTAATAACTAACAATGGAAATAAATTAATCAATTTTAGTTTTTTCATAAGGTGAAATTCATGAATGAGCAAAAGAATACAAACAGCAATTGCATCTTATGACTACATCAAGAGTTTCCATTATATCAGAAACACATAAATGTAATAACTAAAATCCATAACTATTCGTCTATTCCATTCTACGATTAGTAAGAAATTGCTATTGCTGTGGGTGATTGCTTCATGTTCTAAGTAATATTAGAAGAATATGCTGTTGGCAAATTCTGATATGCATGAAAGATCCAACAAAGTCAGTTATTAAAGTCATTCCTTAAAAAAGTCTTGATTTGATAACACGTGATATACTATGAAAGCAAAATTAGTATAAAATAATTAGAATAAGAAACCTAAATGGGTGTGAACTAAGCTGTAATATTGTGAAACTTAACCCAAGGGAAGATAGCCCTAATATTTTGAAGATCATGTATTTAGAAAGCACACAAGGAAATCATAAATATTTCACATAGAAAAATACAAAATAAACCCTGAAAATTTTATAAAAAAAGCTCGAGTTTACATTTTTTCTACAAAGCAATGAATTTAGCTAGCAGAAAGGGGATAAGATGGATGATTCATTACCAAATAATGATTAAACTTAACAAATGCTAGTGAGTGTCAATTTTTTTTTAAATAATCAAAACACAACAAAGGTCCCACAAACTAATATTTTTTGTCATATCAAAACTAATGTTCCACTATGCCTTCTTCCATATTTATTAATTTGAACTAGATCATTAGAGGAGGAAACAATTGCACATTTCAAACATCTTTGTGACCATAATAAAGAAACCGATTGATTGGACTTACCAAATAAATGAGTTAAAAATGCTAGTACAAGAAATTATACCCGTAGCTTATCAGGAGACTGGACTAGCTTAGATGACAGCTTGGAATTTTCTTGGGCATACTTCACTAATTCAAAATCAACTTTAGAGATCTGGAAGTAGAAAACCCACAAAAAGGATAATAAGTGATTTCATAGTATTAGATTTCACGCGTTACATAAAACAAGAGAACATATCAAAACTATGAATCAAACAAAAAGGTTTGAGTATAAAATCAATAACAACTCAAAAAGTAGCTGATGGTAGAGATGCCAAGTAGATTAGTCAAAATAAAAAATTCTGAGAAAAATGACACACAATAGAGAATTATTCTTACAATTCATAAGATATATATCTAATTCACTAGTGTTGCTTAGTAAAGAATTCCCCAAGCATGGCTATTTTGACTCATACTTAAATCTAAAATACTAGTAGGGGAAAAAAGTTACCACCCTTAAATGTTAAAGGTAAAATAGATAGCTGTTTTTCTATTTAATAAGCATGAACAATAAAAAAAAACAAAATACCTTTTAGCATAATCCAAAATTATACTAACCTCTTGTTTTTTTTCCTTCCAAAATTCAATTTCTATGTACACTTCAGTAGTCATCAGATGCTCCCCCAATATTTTATACAAATCCTTTTCAAAACTAATTTCTTTAATCATTTTATTCCTCTGGCATTCTGTTATGATAATCTTATCTCCAATTTCATCATGACAATCCATGTCTATATTTACATTTTTAGAACATTAAATGTTGTAACTTACATTACCCGTCTATCTGAAATTGGATTGTTAGACCAGTATCAACAAGAAAAAATATACCTTGTCATTAACAGCATCAGTTTTCTGTTTTAGCGATTTTGCCACTGTCTTCAGTGACACCTGCTGCTTGTTATAATTTTTAATGGTCTCACGGAGCTCCTTGACCTCAGCATTCAACTGCTGAACAGCTGGTTCCTCCGCCTGACGTCCAACCTCATGATCCAAAATCAACTGATTCAGCTGCAAAATTCTGAGCCGATTCAGTCATTGTTGCTAAACCCTTCATCAAAACTCGAAGATATCATTATTAAACATTAAGGTAAATGCAAATAGAACAACACAAAACCTCGTCTATCTTTGCATCAAGTTCCGCCCTTCTTTCTTCATAAGCGGGGAACTGATCAACTATAGGCTGAAGCATTTGGAGCTTCTCCTCCCTATAGGAACGCACAGTAAAACTAAACTTTATGGAAACCTGGGAAAGATTGTAACATTTCAAAGAAAAACTTTTGCCAAATTCTGGCCTGTATAATATGAAATTAACAATGGTGCTGAGGATTTGCCGTGTGCGCTTGGGTTCGGGCTTGATAAGATCTCGGAGATTAAAGCTTTCGAAGCGGATGGAGGAGAGCACGTTCTTGATTTTACGGTACAGGTTAAGGATCCGTATCGCATCGATATGATGGTCGGGATTCTCCAGAAACTGCAAAGCGTCAAAAGGGATCTGGCTGTTGGAATCTTCACTGAGAGTAGAAATAATTAGAGCAAAAATCAGTGAAACAGTGAGTCAGAAATTAGGGTTAGGAGACGAAGAAATGAAATGGGTAGGGTAACTTGAGGGGATCAACAAAGGCGAGGAAGTTTGAGTATACGGAGGTGACGAGTTCGGCGGAGGGTTTGGCGAGGTCCTCCGGCTTCAGGGCGGCGATGCCGGTTTCCGCGAGCCAATTGATGATCTCCGACACCGGCCGTTCGGGGAAGGAGAAGCTCGACATCCTGCTCTACTTTTCACTCTTTCCCGCTCAAAGGCGGGCATCATCAGATTCAGATGAGGTGAATCGATCGACAGCAAGCTGAAGCTTTGGGCCACCGCCCACGGATCCCGGCCCAATTAGTTTGGATGGGGAATCTGATTCGTGATCTGAACCGTCAGACGAAGAGTGGAGGGTCGTATCCAACCGTCCAATCATGATAGATATAAGATCTAATGAATCCTGATCGGACATCTGAAACGGACACTCCATTACGGATTCAGGGGAGAGGACCACAATTTTAAATTTCCAGGTCATTTATAAATTTTAACAAGTAAAAAATATATTTATTTGTTGGTTTCAAATCGTTTATGATTTACATTCTGAAAGAGAGATAAGTATGATTTTGTCGAGGAAGGAAGGCTCGTGCTGGATCAACCATTCAAGATGCACGAATTTTTTTGTTAATAATTCACTTAATTTATTATAAACATATAGTTTAGAATTCAATTGAATAATCCAACAACAAATCAGCAAATTTGCTACTAAATCTTCATGCCACAGCACACGATTTGATTAGAATACGAGTAATTATACTTGGAACGGCCACGGCCAGTCTTTGAGCTCGTCTTCGGTGGTGCCCACCCTGGAGCTCCCCCGTGCGTCGCCCCCCTCCACGTAGGCACGGTAGCGCAGCACAAAGGCGACCGCGAGCGCCACCCACTCGAGGCAGAAGACGGCGAGACCGAGGCCGCCGACCATCTTGAGGATGACCTCGCCGTCCTCCTCGCGGACGTAGGAGTTGAGCTCGGCGAGAAAGTCGGAGGTGCGGGTGAAAGCGAGGAGGGAGACGGCGCCTTGGGAGATGGCGGCGAGGACGGTGGAGACAAGGTGGGCGGCGTGCCAACGAGGAGTGGAGGCCGGGGTGGTGGCGCAGGCGGAGGCGGCGGCGACGGCGGTGAGGGCGTGGAGGGCGATGAGAAGGAGTCCGCAGGGGGAGGGGAGGAGGCGGAGGGAGAGGGTGAGGAAGACGCAGCTGGTGGCGGCGCCGAGGAGGGTGTAGTTGCAGAAGAGAAAAGCCTTGTGGGTGTGGCTGTAGCCAGACGTGCTGCCGCCGAGGGTGATGTCGCCCATTGCAGAGGTTGATCGAAATCGAGATCGAGATCGAGACAGAGAAGAAGATCGAGATTGAGATGGGAGGAGAGAGGAGATCGATGGTGGCGGTGTATATGAAGGCGGAGGAATTCGAACGTTAGAACATCGAGTGTTTACCCAGCGCAACTAGCCGTTGCTGAAAAGGTGGCCGCATGGGCCAGCGTCCGCAGGCACATCACGTGGAAAGCCATTTTTACAAATCATTATAAAATACAACTTTTTACCAAATCACGCACTCAAAAATTCATATTT
>JBAMIB010000125.1:6122425-6134464 GCA_037177415.1 Kaempferia rotunda | reverse complement strand
ATATCATCCATAATGTACATTGTTCAAAATCATGAACTTTGTGAGTCTCAACTACACAGTTCAAGTATCAAGAGATCAACTACACCAGTTTCTTCCATAGACACTAATTTTTGGAAGAAATCGAAAAAGGAAGTAGTGTTTATGGAAGAAATCAAAATAAAAAATCTTATCCTCTGATCTTTCCCCCATTTTCATATTACATGATAGCCTGTTGCTTGAGTTTTTGTTAAGAGCATATTAAAAAGGATGATTAATGGAAGATCACAAAATCCAAGACAATTACTATATATCAGACTTATTTGGAATATAAAGCGGCACGGCACAATTTAGTGAAGGAATTTTAAAGTGAATGTCTGTTTTAAGTCCACTTAACTTACGCGAACTCGATAACCAAATGTTACAATTTACAAGAGCGACCAACAATTTGTTTTCAATGAGCACCACACCAACAACTGATATTAACCAGGAGCGCATGGACACGTCCGTAGCACAAAAAAATTATTTGGACTATTTCCCATCATCCTCATCGTCATCCTCATCCTCACCTTCAAGTCCAGCTTCATCGCCTAATCCTTCAAGGAGTGAGTCCACATCCTCACCCAACTCTGTCAATCTAGTGCTGAGCTTTTCCACCTTGCTTTGCTCTTGTCCCAGGCAAATAAGTAGATCATTCAGTTCCGCTTCACTCTCCTTCTCAGCTGCTTCTCTTGCTTCTGCTTTGATTGTTTCAATATCCGGATGCTGGACGCTTCCACCTTTTCTCAACTCCTCTGCCTCGGATTCAAGACGGAAGTTCACCTGCTCCAGGCTGTTGTAAGCATCTGACAAACTTTTCAGGTCAGACTCCAGCTTTGCAGCAAGACTTCTGTAGTTGTTGGCTTCATCCTCGATCTTCGCTTTCTCATCTTTAAGAATCTGAGCACATCGTCTTGCCTCCTGAAGATCTCGGCGATGAGATTCATTCAGAACCCTCTCTCTGCCACTGCTGGGTCCTTGGGAAATGGTTGATATGGTTGCACCCCCCGTCCTCACCAATTCCTCAGCTAAAGTAGCATTGCGACATAACAGCTCCTTCACATCATTTCCGGCAAATATCAGTTAATTCATCAAACAAAGAAACCATAAATTGAAAAAAAAAATCAAAAAGGCAAGAAAAGAGAAATCAGGGAAGTGGGTAAATTTGTTTGATCCTTGATAAAAAAAACCCTTTACTATAGCAAAATCATATCCAAATTTCAGCACGGACCTGCATCTCATTGCATTGTGAAGCAACAAATACTTTCAACCTCTTGATGTAATCTCTATCCGTCTCTTTATCACTTTGCTCCAGTTCAGCTGGCAGTACTGCAACCTTGTTTTTCGTATTGCTATATATCCCTAAAATGCACTCTCTAATCTCTGCTTCAAGCTTATCCACATATCTAATGAACATTGAATCAAATATTTCCAGTAGGACAGGGTGCTCATGCTTCTGATTTGTACCAACATTTTCGACATCTTCAGCTTCTGTCATACTAGCTGCACTAGATCTTCCAAGCGACTGGCTGTGTTGACCTACTGTGGAAAGATGTGAAAGGAATTTTTGTAGCTCATCAAACTTCGAAAAGAAGTAACTTAGCCCAACCTTTTGGCTCAAAGCATCAGCCACAGAAAAGGCATCTCTTTTGGTCTCGTTATTTCTATTGTATAGAACACATTCTCCAAGAATAATAGCAGTCAACCCCTGAACAGCAATACCTGCTTGTGGGTTTGATACTAGACTTAGCAAATAGGTAAGATGTCCCGGTGATTCTAATAGGCAGTTCACAGCATTTGGGCAGTCAGCAAGCCAGGTGACCAGTAATTGGAGAATAAGAGGTTGAATGTATAAATCTCCCTCAGATTTGTGGTTTTGCTTCTCATCAATGCTTCCTGATGAGGCTGCAATAGCCAAATACTTCATGACACGATGCATAAGAGGCTCTGGTGAACTTAATGATGGTACTGGTGCTTCAAGCTCAACCTTGAGAACCTGAAATGTTTTAGGGATAGCTCAGCTTTCCAATTCGATTTGTAGATGAGCACTTGTATATGCAATATGCTAAAGACGCTACAACCATCTATATTATAAACAAAAACATACAGTTTCACAAGAATTGTGGGTACTAAGGTTCCGTTGGAAACTAAAGAACCAGTGCAACCAGAAAATGTACATACCAGTTCCTTGCATTTGAGATTGTTCTTCAGTATATGAGAAAGAACACATGCAGCCCTGGCACACTTCTGCAGTTGACAATTGAACATTTACTCTTGAATATCATGTTCAAGTCAACGAAGGGAAAGTGGAATTAAACATGAGTAAGTCCTATTATAAAAGTTACTGCAATCATGCAATAAGTCTTTTTCAAGTCAGTGCATGATATATAATTGAATGCGAGTATACTTCCCAGCAGATAACAGATAATGTAATAAAAATTTTCAAGATAGTGCATGTAACCTTGTGAGTACCATTCAGATTAATCATACTACAGGAAGAAAGTTGCTATAACAAATGCATGGGCTCCATAGAGATCATCAAATAAATAGTCTCTAGGATGGCAAAAAATACGAAACTATAAAATCCTTCATGTTCATTTAACGCAAGTAATCAACTATAACCTATGAAATACATAAGATAAAAGAAAGGAAATTAAAAAGGAATCATAAGAGGTATAACAGAGACTTAGTATTTAGACCAATTCATAAACTATGAATGGGACAAAAAAACATAAATTTTGAAAAAGTGGCTGATAAAATTTGAGACAGAAAATATAATTGTTACAAAATCTTATGGGTTAATTTGAAAAACAATTGAGAATCAGAAGCTGGTCAACTTACCTCTAAGCATTAAAGACATGGAAAACAATTAGCTAGAACTACCAGTTATAATGGCAACCATCTTTCCAACTTACATAACTATCACATGAGTTGACCAAGCGTTATGCAATAAACATTGCCGACTACTAAACTAAGATAAGATAGGAAAAATATAACAAGCTATCAATCACTGGTGACGAGAGTGAAAAGATGGAGCAGAACCAGCAAGCAGCTACTGACATGTTCCCAGTCTTTGCTAATGATGAAAAAGAAGAGGAAACATGAAAAGAGATACCTACAGTGTCAGACATCTTGCAGATATGTTTTGACATATGTTAGAGAAGCCATCCTGAAGACAAGATTACTTAAAAAGGAGAGAAGCTCAAAACTGACCTCAAGATCTCCATTAGCCCCATTTGAGAGTAGAACTTGCAAAAGCATACTGCCTCAGAAGAGCATGTCAAACAAACAAACAAAAATGTGAGAACCAGAGAATTAGATTCCGGATAAAGATTCTTGCTTAATAGAATAAAATCCAAACAAGGAGAACATATAATGCTGCAGAACCAAACAAACACTAGTCCATGAAAAGTTCATATTGCAGCAAACCTTCCAAAAGGCATGCTGCCACCAGAATCAATAATTGCATTGGAATTCGATTGTGTTATCGTGGAAGCCAACATTTCTTGACCATCAGAATTACCCTTTTCATTTTCACAAAAGAAACAGAAGAAACTATTAGGATAAACAGATACAATGCAATATACAATAGAAGCACTATTTTATATGATAAATAAACTTTCTATTGAGTGGGCAGAAAATAGGATATTTCATAGAACAAAGAGCACATTCAGAACAATCATTAATAATTCAAACAGCCATGCTGTGGACTCAGCAACAAGATGATGGACTGTGATCAAAATATTATTAGCTCATGGAATGCCCCTTTTCTGACAAATGAAATTGTTCTAATAAGAAAAGTCCAAATTTTCATTATAGAAACACATAATATTACCTAAATTGCATCTCTTACTTTTTGTAGCTATTGTAGTCTAACAAACATAAGGTATAAAATGAGTCAATGACTGCAGTCAAGCTCATTGACAACAACTTCTATTTTGTCTCTATTTTAGGAATGATTTTCATCAGTCTTACAAATCAATTAGAGTTAAATGGATTAAAATCTAACTTGGCCCGCACAAAAGATAATCCTTCTGCCGGTTATATCGTCACAGGAAAATTAACTATTTTGACTGTGACATCTCCTTTCTGATCGCGCCGTCATCACAGGAAGGATTAAGATACCTTTTTCTTCTGGTGGTATACCTTTATATCAATGAAAGTATGATATTAATCTTTTATAAAAAAAATGGTCTGTTTAGATGCAGACGTAATTTGATTATCTGATATCTTACACAATGAGGCATAAAAAATTGTCATTTTCAATAGATTTTATACAAGGTAGTTTTCCTAATGTTACATTTTCAAACCAAAACTAGTGGAAGTTTAGCAGTGGCTTTAACAAAAGGTCTTCAAACAATGATCACAATCTCAACTATTACACACTTTACACAATCAGGTACCCACTACCCAGCTCTCTTTACCTCCAAACAGAATGTGATTCAATATTTATTGTGGGACATACTAGAACTTTTTCCTATGTATGTATTAAATTGGCATCAACTTAGATGTATACTCTAAGAGAATTTAGAATAGATAACTTAGTCTCACATGGCCAATGTAACCATCAGGAATCATATTTAGGTATTATATGCAGATGTAGTGTCTTCTTTTCTTGACCCGTCATACTTCAGGACTAGAATGGAATGAGTAAATGAATTAAAGTTGAAGGTGTATGACAGAAGGAAACTAAAGAAATTTATAGTTAATATAATTAAAATTATTTGGAATATCATTATAGAGATAGTCAGTCTGCCAAAAATTCTTTCTTCTATTTCCATGGAATAATAGAACTCTATTCTATTACTCTCAATTTCCACATTGTTATACCATGTCATTAATATGTTACACCACAACAATAGCAAGCAATCAATCAATCAATCAACATAATTTATAGATGCATGATCATCACATACTCGAAATGATGATAACAGATTACAGACCAAAAATCTTGAAATCATTCATAAAAAATTGACTTGATGAGAGGAGACTCTGAACAGTTATGGTAGAAGTTATTGGAAGCTCAGAAGTCAAGAAATAACCTCACAGAAGCATTTGAGGACATAATCAGCTGCTATGAATTCCTGAATAGCAGAAGCACGTAGAATGACACGAAATGTGGCACTCAAGGCAGGCTCGAGATGAGGTTCTTCTCCAACTAACTTACTTCCAAGCATGAGGAGATTGTGAGGATTTTTAATAACCAAATTCCCTATGCATCGCAATGCCTGAAAGTAAAGTTCACACAATCATAAAACATGTATGGAAAAAAGTAATATAATTTTAAGCTAAACTGAAACGATTAAAAATTGAACTAAAACAAGAAGTTTCACAGTTGAAAGAAAGATTATACAAATCTGCAGAAAAATAACTCAGGAAAAAGGATGAGTTAAATTATTATCAGGTGCACTCTGAAACAATCTGAGCTTAGGCTACTATAATAATAATGTGCACGTGTGATATGCAAGGGAAAGATATTAAAAAAATGATGTCTATGACTAGGGCAACATACCGAAGAACGCAATGCAACTGGAGCCCATTGACTTTCAATCCCCAAGAGCAAAAGATGGTCCAAAATTTTCTTCTGAGCTCATTTGCAAAATGGAATTTTTGCATGTCAGATAAAGGGGGATAAAATAAGCTTCAAAAGTAATGAGAAGTTATACCTGAGCTAATGCAGTTTGATTTGCAAGCCTACTGGAATCTTTATCTGGTTCACTAGTTGAACCTCCAACCAGAAGCAGTCGAACAGTTTCCATTACACTAAGCAGATTTATTGTCTAATATCACAGAAGTTTCAGAAATTGTGAATGCTCTGTTGCTTCATTGCTAAAATACCATCATGTATCTCTAGGTGTTGAAGTACATAGATTCATACCTTCTGCTGAGTAAAATTGTAAGCACTGCCTCTACGAAGTTTCAATATCGATACTAGAGGATCAAATCCAATAGTCTCCTTCAGCAACATCTGAATCACGTGTTTAATAAATCAAATATAATTCCAAAGTATAACTTAAAATCTTGAAGGTACTAATTATTTGCTAGAGGATCAAATTCAATAATACCTGATTGGATGCATTATTACGAATGAGATTATTCAGCAATTCAAGAGAGTCCTGTTTAACAACAAAGATATAATTCACATGCCATGAACACTTTCAGGCAATCGATCCTAGAGGCACTGACTAACAGAAAACCAAGAGGTTACAAATTCCTTGAGCCACTAACAGAGGAGTTGACGAGAACATGATAATAATGTGAGGAAACTGCAAAAACTTAGTTAAAAACTATTGTCGCTTTAATACAAAAGTGGAAGACCATTATGTAACCTTAAGAAGTATTTTTCATTGTAACTTTATGTTGATTTGCTTTTAACCGTGGCCTTAACCTTATGAAATATAAATCTCACCAGCTACACAAGTTTTCATGAAAATATACATTCTGAAAGGTTTAAAACTACATTTATCATCTAGATTGTGTATCAATCTTTTATATGTGTTCCTATTCCAAGAAAATAGACTTGCCTGATTTACTACTTGATTGTGGAGTGCAATTTTTTACTCTGAACATTTGATGGAATATTATAAACTGGTCTGCCCTCATGACCTTCTACCCCATATAAAAAATCTCATTGGATGACAACTTATCCCAAAAGTTTAAGTTGTTAGAAAACAAGAAAAAAACAATTAGAAGTGTTTCTTGTTTAACAATTACAACTCATTTCAAAGTGTACTACTAATTAATTCACATTGACTATATCTTCTAAAGACTAAAGAGATCTTGGTATTTACTTGAAAATTAATTGCAAAGTTATGAAAGAAGGTATTTTTTTTGCTTATGGCCTCTTTATCATTATATCATTACAGGAAGTCATTCCATGTCCACAAATTCAGGAAAAGACCTTGTTAATGTTTTACGAGCATAAGAAGTTCATGGTGGTGTGTTTTGCAGTGGAATCAAGCAGGTATAAGAAACTTGACTACGATTTGCTGCACTAAGACACTGCCAGAAGTAGGAAAATGATATTCAAATTGATCAAAAGGTTACATTTATCAAAAACCAGAATGAAGATGTAAATAAACCACAATAGAAGAAACAATATTCACCTGCACAACCACACCTCCTTCAGAATCCCCTTCTTCTTTAATAATACTAAATATCTTTTCGAATGCACCTTCAAACACTACAATTTTTTGAATCTCCTGAAGATCAATAGCAATTAGAAAAAGAAATATTGCCAACGGTACATTACTTCAAACTTCAAATTATCATCATAGGGTAGACCCACCTCTGCTTGACGTGTCAAATAAGTGAGCAGAAGTAAGGCTTCATTCCTAATGACCTAACATAAGAACTAAACATATCAGCTCAAAGCAGAAGTTATTGGCTAATATGGATTCATACAAAATAAAATAAATAAAAAAGCAAATATATTTGAGCAAGGATCTAAATAAGCACCCATAATATCCAGGTTATCAAAGTACCACACAGAATACGAGCTAAGGAAGTGCATATCCAGAAGGCTTAGCAATTAGAAAATAATATGAAAATCTGAAATGAGGAGAAATCTAGGTGTGAGCTCAAGTGAAGTGTTTGTCAAATTGAACCAGTAAAAGAAAGAGCTAAGGAACTGACATTAACTATAGCCTGTGATAAATATTTTGTGCTGACTACAGTTTATACTATTTAAATTATACAGAAATAGAAGCAATAATGCTGAGGACAAATTAAGAGCAAATGTCAGTATCAGTCATGCGAATGTGGAAACATACTTAATGTCTTACAAGGACTGCACTTCATAAAATGTATATACAATGACGTCACATACTTAGATAGCATAAATCCTACGAATTGCCATCATATAACTAGATACAAATCCCCTGAAAGTTTAGCGAAAATACAAGTTCAAGACAGAATTACTCAGCAACAATGTATTTAAACATAGGAAGAATTTAGAAATTTCCGTTCTTTATGAAAATTGAAAAATCTATAGCCATTAACATTCATTTCCATAACCAGATATAAAATCATACAAGACACTAAGGCTGCTGTATAGGTATTTAACCAAGACAAAACTGTTTACTGAAATAAATCATATCCTATGAAACCTACCACTAAAATGGTATATCCCTGTTAAAGAGATAAGGTCACACTAAATTTTAATGGAACAAGAAGTTACTATAAATTAAGTTAAGTCACAAGTCTTAGCTATGACAAATTGCATTGATGCAAGTATCACAGTAGCAAAATAGCTTCATTTCTCCATAAGAGCTTCTTTAACATTAGGTCATTTAGGAACAACTACAGTAGTCATCCAAATAATTGATATAAAACTAAATGAACAGTTGAGGTTCTAACCTCACGATCCATAAGCATATCCATTAACCTAGTTATGCCACGAGGAATGGAAATAATTTCTTCTTGTATTCTGCATATTAGATAAAAGTTGCATAGGTACAAACAAGAAAAAAAATGGTGAACAAAGCACAATTACTTTCTCGCATGAGTACCTATTGGGAGAATGTGTGAGAAGGGCAGTTATAATCTGGAGGGTGTAATATCTGACATAGAAGTCATCTTCTGACTGCACAGAACCAAAATGTAAGTAAAAGGTGGAGAGGAAATAAGAAGAGGCATCACTTAATTACCAATAAACTTAGAAGAAGAGAAATATTCTCTGATTCTCTGGAAAGAAGATCTGAATTCACTAAAGCTGGTTGAACCACGTTTTTCTGCCCTTGTGAAGTTTCTATGTGAGTTAAGGCACTCAGAATAGTATCTAGTGCACCTCGTATCAACTCGACATCCTCACGTTCTTCCTTTAGAACATTAAGAAGAACAGGAAATCCTGTTTAAAGGAAGGAAAAACAAATAAGGACTAACTGGAACCAGAAGGTTATATACTATAGACTTAAAAATAGCAGTACCCGTAGCCCCAAATGACATCTGAGCTGTACTGCTTTCTGCAACAAGAGACTGGAGATTAAGCATAGCTGATCGCCTGTCATCACCTAGTACACCATTGCTTATACGGTCGAGATACTTTTCAATATAGCTGTCAATATAAAAAGTGATCAATGTAATTATAAAATATATTCTAAAACAACATGTGGAAACATAAAGGTTAAATCTTCAGTGTCATAGAGAAGGTGCTCTTTCAGGAGTGTAGGCCATCGAAACAACCTTTGTTCATCTGAGACCATGATATTTATTGTTTATATTACCAAACCATCCCATACTGGTATCGTTGAGATTTAGAAAAGAGCAACAAACAAAATGCTCCACTTACATTACAAATATGAGAGAGAACTAGAAAACAGAAACAAGATGCAGGATGATTTAATTCAACTACAGCATCAAGAAAAAAAATGAATTCTCAACTATCAATTGTTCCTTCATTTAACAAGATCAATAAAAGGGTAGTCTGGTACATAAAGTTCCCGCCAATATGGGTACTGGGAATGATCTATTGTACGCAGTCTTAGCTTGCATTGCAAGAGACTGTTTCCGCAACTCGAACCCATGACCTCCAGGTCACAAGGAAGCATCTTTACCGTTGCACCAAGGATCCCCTTCATTCCATTTAATAAAATCCATATGAGAGATTATTATATAAAGGGAGTTTCCAATTTCGGGCTATCAAATCTCCCAGACAGCATGTTGTGGAAATAACAGAGAATCATAATAATTCCAGAACAACAGGTAATTGTATATTAAATATCTATATGGCATCCAAGTAAATCAACATATGAACAAACTTAGATATTGATCATGAAGAAGTATCATGTTTGGCAGGCCCAAGTAAATAAACAATCGGATTCAATTTGATCACTTGAGTGCACAAATATCCAGCCACAAGATACACTATTTAAACTCAGAGATCAATGTCACATATTTTAGTGAATAATAGCTTAGCTTAGTGCAGAAGATAATATCTTCAAGCATTTTAAACTTTTCAAGTATTTGCTAAGAAGACAACCTGTTGTTCCCACTGTTTTTCGTGAAGGAAATGATAAGTTGTATTTTAGTATTGTGTTGAGCATTTTGGAATTCTTGTAGATAAATCACCACAAGTGTGATATTTTCAACTTACATTCTTTCTTGAACTACTTCCTGCTTATCTCCAAAATTGTCAAACTGTGAATAGTGCCTAAGTGACAACTTTGCATAAACAGGAGAATTCAGAATTCAGGTTCTAATGGCACTCTCAAATGCTAACAAGCAGGGATGACCAGGATATTTTCTTCCAAAGAAAACTTGCATTCTATATCAGAACTCAGAAATAAATTCAACATTTCAATCACATGGACTACATATATCAAGCATGTAACACACTCTGTTTCTTAAAATCAAATCACAATGTATTCACTGTAACAGAATATATACAAACACATCATTATTCAACTATGACAAAAATACATGCCAACCATTAAATAGATTAACAGTAGTATTATTTAAGTAGAAGTCCATATTACCTATCTTCATTTGAAGTCGAGTTCTCATTACCGAAAACAAGTCCACCAACACCCTGCAGGCAAATTGTTGTCAAAGGAAAGCCATCTACCCAAAAAAAAGCAATGGATACTCACTGACTAACTATAAGAAGCCAAGTTAGAGCAATGTTGAAACAAAAAGAAAGTTCAAGTCAGTAATTTGTCTTATTGTCAAACAAAAGATCAAGCAAGTTGTTTAAGGTTCAAGACATCTGCACATAAACCTTATTCGTTCTATATAAGTCTTGGCACCGAAGATTGCAAACTTTCGAGAGATACCTGGGCAACAGCATTGAGATTAAGGCGGCCAATCTTGAAATCCATCCTGAATTGATTCGGCAAGTATAACTAAGCTCCTTCCTAGCTGCAGATTTGAACAAAATAAAACTAAAAAATAAATAGAGAAGGGGTGGTTTGGAAACAGCTCCCGTGAGACAGAACGAAGCCCTAATATCGACGAATGAATACCTCCAGCAAAAGAACGATGAGAGAAGCCCTAGAACAGATCAGACCGACTGAATGATCTCGAGGGGATTAAGGAGACTAAGGACCAATCCCCACAGAATTGGTAATCGCGATGAGATTAGCAATCACGAATCTCGTGGAGAAGAACCGATAGCCGACAACGAGAATACAGCGTGTACTCAGTTGCGAGATTAACAATTAGGTCTCCGCTCCGATTGCAACGGCTGAGGAATGAACTCGATCTCTTCGGAAGTCACCTTTCCTTCCTCTCCTTATGGTGACCCGACAGAACGAGGGCTGGTCCGGTTTTGACGGGACGGGAATTCTCAGGTGCGGCTTTGGGAGAACTGCGAAGGTGGGCCGGCCGAAGCAGTTACGCGCGACCGTCAGTCGAGAGTTGGAGGCGGCGGGCGTTCGGAGGTTGCCGGGGCTGATCGCGCGATGATGCAGTAGAGATTGGGGATCAACCGATCCAGAGAGGGAAACGAGGAGCAGACCAAATTAACTCTTGCTGCTTGCCTTCGTATTTTTTTAGAATAAATACAAGTCTCGTCGTATCAAAAAAACCCTATGA
Source organism: Kaempferia rotunda (assembly GCA_037177415.1). Classification (NCBI taxonomy): domain Eukaryota; kingdom Viridiplantae; phylum Streptophyta; class Magnoliopsida; order Zingiberales; family Zingiberaceae; genus Kaempferia; species Kaempferia rotunda. The sequence continues at coordinate 6,122,917 of JBAMIB010000125.1, read as the reverse complement.
ATTGTCTCCTACAAACTGATTGGCCGATGATAGAGGTCAATTTGATAATATATGAAAAATCTTTTAAAATGTAACTATATAAAGTAACAAATGATAATTACTGTCTCACGGATTTACACGATTGAGATATTTACTTTAATAAATCTTCATGTGATCCGGATGTTAAAAAGCGAATGATACCTGACGTGATCTGTCTTCAAAGTGTGCCCAGCTAGGCAATGATCGAGACCCCTCATGCAAATCAATCCGAGACCACCTCCGACACACGGATCCGAGATCACCTCAGACAGACAGTGGCCGAGGTCACCTAGGGGAATCAAACCCGAGACCATCTCGGGCACAAAAATCTGAGATCACCTCGGACAAGCAATATCCAAGGTCACCTAGGGTAACTATAACCCGAGGTCAGCTCGGGAAAAGTCCATGAAAGTCCCTTCCTTGGGAATTTAGGCGAATATTAATGTTAAAAGGGGAAGGGAACATGACATTAAT
>JBAMIB010000125.1:6098109-6112812 GCA_037177415.1 Kaempferia rotunda | reverse complement strand
AAAAAACAGAAAATGACTTTTTGACATTCTCTATTTTTCCAAAAAATGCTATGTTTTTGTTTAGAAAACAGAGATTTAAAATATAAACCAAACACGATTTTCTAAAAAATGTGTATTTTTCAAAAAATAAAAATAGAAAACATGTAAACCAAACATCCTCTACGTTTTTCAGAAAAATAAAAATAAAAAATATACAAACCAAACACCCCTAATTTTTTATCCTCATTTTTTCATTTCAGGCGTAGAGTGCGTTGGTCAACAAGCAAATTAGATATATTAAATAAACGACATTTTTTATTGAGCTCTAATATGGTACAGGCCTTCACAAATATTATCTGAGGAAATAACTGTCCTTGTAATACTTGATTAACACCAAACCCTTGTCTCTTTGTTAATAAATGGCCTTCATTTCCATCCATAAAGATGAACCAAAGTTTAGTTAAATGCAAAGGGGTAAAAGTTAAAGACTTGATCAGCCATCACATTTAGACAACTGTTTATTAATCTTTTAAGTTTTACAAATTCCAGTTCCAAACAGGCCAAATGCAATATCTCTCACACAGTTGCAGATTAAGGACATCACAACTCATCCTTTACATGAAAGCACTCCTCATCCCAGTAGTATGGGAACTTCAACTTGGCTGCCGTATGAGGCATGTCCCAGTCCTCGTATATAAAACTGCGTGTGATGCAAATCAATATATACAAATTGAAATAACTAAAAAATAATGCATGGTTTGCATTCAAATGTAGAATAGTTGAAGTATAGGGTTGAAATCTAACACTTTGACTGGTGGACGAGATATAACAACAAGCAACTGTAGGTCCTCATTCTCATCAGTATTCCAAACCTGCACAAGATATAGTTACTTCACCATTCTCAATCTATAATTAAGATTTTATAGCTCATATAAAGTTAATGTATTCTTCTCTGTTGTGGCTCTTCTACAAATCAAGTCGCCAATAAAAAAGTGCCAGCTTAAATGTTTATATGAACACAATCAACGATTTTGCGCCTAAATGAAGCTTTCAGCTAGGTGTCAGTATACCATAAATGATTTTGCTCCTAACAAAGCTTTCAGCTCATATAACTAGTGTCATATTTGTGTGCTTGGAAAGCTTAGTGCTACCTGATGAGGTATATTATCCAACCTTGAGCTTCAATGATCCTTTATCTTTTACCATCATTGGAAGGAACTGCTCATTCATATGAAGTATGCAAGTATATGTAGCATTCTTTGCGAAGCACAGTGGTAGTCCCCCCATTAGGAGTTATCTCAAAGTGGTTTTATTTAATGAAGTAATAATTAAGTAACACAATTTCTTTCAAACTATAAATTGTTCTGAACCAAAAATAATGGTTGCTTGAACTGTCTTCTTGTTCTACGGCTTTGTGGAAACCACACACAGTAAATTGCCATTTACATATCTTGTTCACCATTTTGATCCTCTATTAACCACAGTTTTGCTAAGATTCATGCACTTTTTTTCTTGTTTTTTTACACAGAAATTGATACTAAAGAACTACGAATGAGGAACAAATTTGAAATTTTAGTGGCATGGAATTGTTTTTCTACCTCTCAAATCTCTAATGCACCCTCTAGATACGAGCAGACCTGTCTTACAATGTTCTATATCCCAGGTCATGACGTAGGTAGTCCTTGAGCTTGAGTTGTCAAGGTGCATCAATTGAGTTCACACAACACAAGATAGTGGCCCTCAATTTGATTATACAAACATGTCAATGGTTTGCCAACCAAGTTTAGCTGGCCTCAAGACTCAGTATATGGTATCTGCACATAGGTATCCATGCTTCTCATTAAAGCCTTCAGATAATTGATTTGTTCTTTGGAGAAATTTTACCAATACTATCATAATAGTAAAGATACACGGTTGGCAGAGTATCGAGGTAGATGTTATCAAAACGGACTTCTTTGATTAAAACCTTGAAACCAAAGATGAAAATTTGAAATCAAAACCTACAAGAGAAGGAATCAGAATTATTCGGTGTAATATTAACTATCAATCAGTTATCAAAGAAATAAAATCATTCTTTGTCGGAGATATTATAGTATGAATGACCACAGCAACAACAATAAGATATGTGAAACTATGATGTAATGTGGTAAGACCACAGCAACAGCAATTGGATATATGAAACTATGATGTAATGTAGTAAACAAATTGAGAGTAGTACCTGGTGAGGATCATTCACGGGGATAGAAAATGTGCTATTTGAATAAATTGGGAACTTGGCAGGAGTCCCTGGGTACTTGAGTGAACTTGACCCCAGTAAAACAGTACCCTTCCCTTTTAGGACCACAAAGGTTTCTTCACAAGAGTGGCGATGAATTGGCGTGCGAGTGCCTGCCGCGAATGTTTGTAGCCAAACTTCAATCTAACAAAAAGCTAGACAATCAGAGTAGCCCTCTTATATAAGAACACTCATGAAAGCGTAATATATTTAAAGGCATGCCACCTAATGGCCAACTAATGATTGATTCCCTAATTCTTAAAACATTCCAAGAGCTGACTCATTGTTCCAAAGTAGTGTCTTCACTAGTAAAATGAGTTATGAATACACTACATGAAAGATGCATAAATCATTCATTACCTATGGTATATAGTAAGTAGAGGTGTACTTTATTTAAAAGCCAAAAATTTGAGAAATGCAAGTATAAAGGAGAGTTGAACTAAAGTTGTTGGCCCAGACGATTTTCAGATGCACTTAATATTCCTATCTTATGGTAGTTCACCTGGAAATTTACTTATCACTTTCTTATCATGATCTGAAACACCATAAAATTTATTATAGGAGTAATAGGACCCAAATCCATTTAGATTAGCAAGAAGGAAAGCCTCTCTTTATGGCAATATGATGCATGATTAATCTCCTGGATCTCAGTTAAATGAGTGGTTTGGATAAATACTGAAAAAACAACAACATGCTACTTGACTTGAATAAAAAGAAATTGATTGCAAAAGAAACTCAGCTTAAATCGCTTCAGTGAAAGTTTAAGAATTCCAATTAAAACAGTTAATATCTTCAATTCCTTACCTCTTTCATTCCATGTGAAACAGCACCAGCAATGGTGATGTGAGCCAAACCTCCTCTCCCAAAGTTATTTTGAGGCATATCACTTATATTTCTCACAATGGGAGTATCTAGATAAAGGAAAAGAAATCATATCAATCAGCTTATGGTGACACTAACTTACGTCTCTTTATGATGTAGGGAAACAGGGAGGGACATTAAGGAAATTATTACCAGGCATTCTTAGTTGAATATTACCAAGTTTTTTCTACCTATACTCCTTCAAGAATGTAATTTAATTTATGAAAAACTCAAAAATTATGGTAATAAAGTGCATACAAAGTGACAACAGAGGATGGTATCGTGATGCTTGATCATTAAATAAGTCGTCTCAAAGATGGAGGATTACCATGCCAAGTGAGAACATGATATCCCAAACTACTTGAAACTACATTTGCTATCATTGAGGGACCTTTACAAACTCTATCATGGATTATGTGTGGGGTCTGAAATTCGTGTTATCATGTCAAATTGAGTCATTTTATGCCAATATAAAATTTTGATAATGATCTTAAACTAGTTAATTTTTCCCAAAAAATGATTTTATAAAATGCAAATCAATTAAGCTTTTTAAAAGTTAGTTTCTATGACATAAAGGTTGTTGGACTTACTGATAAACATGGCGATGCATATCATCAAGTTGTGCCTAATTTTGCAGCACTTGATAATGAAATCAAACAGGTCAGCTATTTTATTATTTTATCAATATTTTTTTCTTTTTTTATTCAAGTCTTCAGGTTATCAAAAAGTTAATACTCAGCAAGTAGCTTATATTATTTAGATCTAGCAAACCATACAAATAATTCGTGCATCTTAATAAGAGGTATTCCGAAGCTGACACACTGAAACAAACCGCAAGAACTGCTCCCAGGAGAATATGCTTCTACAGGCCCTAAGTTGCAGACTAAATACAACGAAGAAAAATTCATGAGTATGATCGGACATTCAACCTTGCGTACAACCATAAAGACATCATTTACTCAACAATGTAAAATAAACAAGGCTTACCCATTGCAACACCTACGGATTAGACATGATGCATAAAATTTTACAGATTGCAGAATTACTGAGATCAATTACAACTACATATAACCTACCAAATTACACAGAGTGGATGCGCCAGGAGGAACCGAACTATTCCATTCTACCGCGAGGAAGGGGAGCAGAACAGGAGAAAGAGATCGACTGACCTCTGTTAGAGCACTGGGCGAAAGCGGCGTCGACCGCGACTACCGCGAGGAAGAGGAAACAGAGCCTGGCGCCCTCGACGATCCCGCCCATCTTCCTCTCCTCTTCCCTCTATCGAAAACGGGTGCGATTCGAGTGTGTTTCAGCCGGCAAAGGCCGAGGTCACCAAAAGGGTTCCGCCTCTTTATCTCATACGCTGCGGACGAAGTGCTGCTGCGTTTCAGTAAATAAATAAATAAATAATTTTAATTAATCTCAAATTAATTCAAAATTAACTAATTAATTAATCCTAAACTAAATAAATTAATCATTTACTTTAATTAATATTAATTATTAAATCTTAATTTAAAATTAATTAATTAATGAATCATTAATCTATAATCCTAACTAATAAATTAAACAGCGGTAATAGAATAGTTAAAGTCATTCTAATTCCAGTATATTATCAAATTCATTTTTAATTCAACCACTACCTAAATATGAAACATCAACACAACAAAGTTAATCACGTTGCACAAAGATTTTATTATTTATTTGTATCAGATGATCTTAGTAATTAGTTATCACATAGCAAATAAAGTCACATAAGCATTGCACACATATATATCATCTTAGTAATTAGACTACATTTTCATAATTTGGCCCTCTCTGTTTATTAAATTCATCTCAGTAGCTCTGTGGCATCCATCATCAAAGTTGAGGGAGTAGCCAAGAGGGTCGTACTGAAGCCTGATCCTTCTTTTACTCAAAGCTCTCATGATCCTTGCTTTTATTCTCCACGCGAAGCTTCTTCGCGGTCGTGGCCTCCGACCGCAATGTTCGACACACGCCACCCTGCTGCCCGAACCCATCTCCGAATTAACAAACAGAGCCCGACGATGAGAATGAGGATGAGAAAGGAAAGTGAAGAGGAAGGACGGATCAAGAGTATCCATCCATCCTTTAAGTGGGTCATTTATAGAACATGTTGGGGAGCCGAGGGATTCCATGAATTAAGGCTCAAACAAACACAAGCCAGAAGGAATTCAGTGCGAGTGAGAATAAAGTGTGCAGATTCTGATGTCTGAAAAGACACTGTATATATCTCTCTCTCTTTACTTTTTGCTTTCATCAGACTTAAGTATGGGACATGTGATCGACCATGATTGGATTCTCTCGTTATGTTTGATCAAATCATCATTTTTGGCAGGGCTTCCTCTCCTTAAACGAGGATGAAGTTTTTGAATACTGGGCGAAGAGTAAAAGCTTCAGTAGCACAGGTGAAGTTGCATGTGGCACAAATGGATAATTTTGTTGGTATTTGACTGAGGGAATGAATAGCCAGGCAGGCTAGCTGATGAGTAATGTCACATCGTGGTTGGCTATTGTCTTCTACTCTTTTTTTTCCTTCATTTTTGATGAAGTTGATATTGCAGTGTTGGTGCTGAAAGATTATGAATATCTACCGAATGGACAAGGAAGTATTCCCCTTCAGAGACTAGTCACTCGGATAATTAAGGTTCACCTCTGCACCATGAACAAATAAAACAAGTAATCTAGGCGATAGTGATTCAAGGAAAGATCAAACAAAAAACTTTTAGAGAGAAATATTGTATAATAATTGATGATGAGAACATAGTTAATTTACATCAGTCTCTCCTTGTTATATCCTCGCATAAAGCACTGTTGCAGCATGGGATGAGAGTAGTCCACATACTTCTCCCAAAGCCCCTTGTACTGGTCCATTCCAATCTTCATCCATGGCTTCCTGCGCCCATTGTAGTGCAAAACTGCACCATTTTCTACTTGCGATGGGTCGACGTCGTCTGTGTGTCCGAGTCCGAGCACATGCCACTCAGCATCCAAATTCTCAACCAACCCATGGAAGGTCAGCAGTCCCGGAGGCAAGGTGCCAAGCTTCCACAATGTGTGATTGGCATTCCTCTCTTGCCAGTAGTGATATATCCCAGTCACGTTCCTTCTTCTCCACTCCCTCAAATCAAAGACATTCATTCCGAATGCCCAGCCACACGCATCGGGATCGAAATGGGCACGGATCAACGGGTGGGAGTAGTTCAAGTATCTATGGAACCCGTGGAAGGTCTCCCTGCAAGTATCAACAGCACCCATGACGTTCCCGTTGAGGTTAATCGAGAACAGTTCTGAAAGATCCCTCTGAACCACCACATCGTCGTCAAGAAACGTGATCTTCTCTAATGCCGGGTAGACTTATGGGATATAAAACCTTAGGTGCTTAAGCATCGAGAACTTGTTTGGTGTTTGGTTGTTATCACCAGTTTCAGAGAAGTTAAAGTTCTGGAGTTGCTTTAGGACAGGCATAGACGAGACCTTCAGCCAGCTAAAATCTTCCACCATTTGGACCTCGATCGTTGCGCCTCGGAAGTTGTTCATGGAGAACCAGGCCCTCGTAGGTGCATAGTTTACCTCATCCGTGACCAGGTGGAATACCACCTTATCAGGATAATCTGAATTCATGGTAGTAGAGTTTACCACCACTGACACAGCAAGGATGTTGTCCGAGAAGACACAGTAATGGTAGAGACTATTATCTCTGAGCTTCTCTGTAATTTGCCTCCCTCCTGATAGATCTCGTTTAAGATTTGAATTTGTAAACCACTGGATAGTTAGCCTGATACTGAGACAAAATAATCCTTTCGGGAGTTCTTCAGCGGCTATCTGCTCATATTTGATGCTCTGTTCAGCCTCAGATTTCATCTCTTCGTCCAAAGATTGGAATTGGCCTTTCATCTTCACAATCAGAGTCGCACTGTCATAGTGGAATTGCTGAGCTTTCTGGAGCAGGAGAGCCATATCACGAATTGCCGTTTCACATTCTGCAATAGTTAGTGTTGATGCTCTGGTCAGAAGAGCTAATTGGTTTTTCCAAGTTTGTGCACTTAGCTCTGCTGCAAACTGGGCATCACTACTACCCTCAGAGACGACGACCAATGCCTTGGCAATGGATATCTGATCCATCATTTGCCTCGTGCACGAATAAGGGCACAGCACATCGCCAGTAATGTCCGTGCCCTCGCTAGCGTTCGAGCGATCAAAGTTCTGCAGAGAAACAGCAAGGATTTATTTGGTACGTATCATGAACAAATCCATCGTCAACGGCCACACAGAGAGAGCGAGAACGTATTTTTACTACGGAAACAGAGATAACGGGTCGAGATATGATGCACCTGGGCGACCGACGGCGGAGCAGCTCTCGACGAAAGCTTCTCGCGGCAGAGCAGAACAAGGAGCAGGAGAACTGAGACGCCGAGGCCAGCCCCGACCATCCAGAGCCACACGCTGCTGCCGTTCGACCTCCGCCTCGCCGGCCTCCGGACGTCGAGCAGTCTCCGCCTCATCCCTCGCTAGCTCCTCAGCCCACGCGTCGCCGGCACCGCCACGCGCGGTCCCAACCGAAAGTTAGAATAATATTCGCGCGTCAAATTTGGCCTAACAGATGGAAACCGGGTGGCGGATCTTGTATTTGAGATCCATTATCGGGTGAACCACCCATCTCGCCTGTGTTATTTAGTTGGAGTTGCATTATCGGATCTAAATCCAAATGCATTCGGTTAGTTGAGTTAGGCTGCCAGACAACAAATTAGTCATCAAAGTTGGCTACTCGTTTAGGCACAAGTCTCTGTAGTTTGGCAACGCAAATTGCAGGGGTCAAAACAGAGGAAACCAATCAAATGTGAAAAGAAAATAACAATATATTTAATATTAATTCTTGGACTCCATCTTCTCTACCAGTTTCTAGTTTCTACACAGTACTTGACATTGAACATCCATCAGGCACGAGCACTTCGTTGCTGTTTGTCACTCTGTTTCCTCTGAATCACTCTATCAATATCTTTTGCAATGTTATTGTCCTGTTTGCCTTGTTTGCCTTCTACGAAAATAAATACCTAAGAATATTGTGATGCCAAAAATGGTAGAAATTGAGTATCAGTCATACTCAAGCTATCAACAGAACTACTAATTGTTGACTAGATTTATAAGCTAAAATAAAAAAAATAAAAAAACAGTCTTAGATAGTTCATTTAATCAATTGTTGGTATTAAAGATTGTCAGCTTCTATGAAAATAAATACCTGGGATAGTTGTGATGTCAAGTTTGGTGCAAATTGAGTTTCAGTCATACTCAAACTATCAACAGAACTACCAATTGTTGACACACGATTTATAGGCTAAAACAAGAAAAAAAAAATGCAACTGGAATCAGAATAAGAGCAGATGACCAAGAAATTTCTTCTCATCAAATAATTACATTCACGAAAAAACAAATCTTAGAAATCAACAAGTGAACAGGAAATTCAAATACATCTTCACATGACCTTTACATTCCACATGTAGCACACATAATTAGATAATAGTTTAAATGAATAATAGAGCTGCTTCTCTATTCATCAAGCTAGAGTATCAGTATCCATCACTTCTTTAGCTTTTGTACATAAGAAACTAGACAACGTGAAGTGAACCTTTCAAAAGTCAAATTCTAATTGATGAATAGAGAAAGACATTACAATATAAATAATAAATTGATCAATGTATACTAGAAACTATAGATGCTCACAATCTGTTGCAATGATGTGCAGAATACTGCTATGCAGGCACAAACTAAGCCCTTTATAGGCTAAAACAAGAAAGAATAATAATACAACAAACAATCAACAAGAGGATCCTTCTACGCTTGGACAATGCAAGATGACACCAAGTAAATTATATTTGGATAAGGTTAGCACAATTTTCTTATAATAATCCTCTTCTTTCTAGAGTACATTTGTATCATAAGGTAACTAGAAAAATGTGAATCCAAAATTAGGACTTCAAACATACAAAATACGATGATCAGATTTTAGGAAACTCTAGTTACATGTAAAAGAGTCATTTGTACCATAAGGTATTAAACTAAAACAATAAGAATTCAGAATTAGGACTTCATACACACAAAATTTGATGATCAAATGTAACACCAGCAAACATATTTCTCATTTCTAATATTGAAAATAATCAGATACTATAACATTAGTACTATTACACTATTACTATTCACTTCACATCAAACAATGTCCTCATATTAATACAAGAGCAAAATACAAAACTTAATGATGCGTGATAATGAAACAACTCCTAGATAAACACCTGACTAGTTAGAAAAACAAGGTATACCATATTGAAAGACGAAATAACCACAGAAGTTGCAAATATCACACAATGATAAGAGAGAGTAACATTTTGAATAAGTAACAAATTTTATAGTGTTCTAAATCTGTATATAGAACATGGTGAACATAAGGAATATGGAAAAGAGTACCTGCCTGAGTTAGAGATGTTGCATCTGCAATAACAAATGGTACATTCACGAAGTGAGCTAATGTTTTAGCAAGTAAGGTTTTCCCTGTCGTATAAAATAGGCCAGATTACCAACAAAAGAATTGAAATTCAATACCAGTCCTAGTGACTTACTAGGGTGTCCCTGGCAGTGTAATTGAAACTCAAATAATTTTAAGAGGTAAACCAAATGCATAGCACATTATTCAAATGTATTATATTTCAAAAGTTTTATTAGATTGCAAATAGGCATTTTCATTCCAAAAACTACTTTGTAGATGAAATTATTTTAATGAAGGGGTTTAATCTTGATTCTTTAAAAAAAAATTAAAAAAAAACTTAATATTGTTACACCAGGAAAGAGATTTTTCTAAAAAAAAAAATATATTCAGAAATGTAGAATTGAATTATCTAGATGTTACTTAGTTATTATAATGCCAAAAGGACTTTCTCATTATACGTTAGCAAACACTACTTGCAATAAAACTATTTTGCAGAACAATTCAAGAAGTTAGTTTACCAAACACTAATTAGCTTTTGAATAAAGAACTTTCAGTAAATATGATTTCTTTATAAGCAATTACATTTTTGCAGTAGTAATGCCAAACTACCCTGTATGTTTTAGAAATACCAACATTGAACAATTTATAAACAAAAAGGTAGATCATGCACCCGATCCAGTTGGTCCCAGCAAGAGTATGTTGCTTTTTTCCAATTCCAGTAGTTCATCATGAGCATCCGATTGTACAAAAATGTTATTTGAATTGGCTCCAGAACTGGGCAATAATTCAACCACAAACAATTTCTTACAATCTAGTAATGTTACGAGTTAAAAGGACAAAATTATCAATTACATTGTTAAAACTTAATTAGGTGGTCACTTAACCAAACTGGCTACAGCTGGGAATAAAAATAACAAGGAAATAACAGTCAGAATCTAAAAATCAGGAAATAGTTAAGGAAAGTCAAAATTGTTTTTTATGAATTTTGAGAGTTGTTTCTGTTTAACTTAACAAAGATTTTGTTTCACTTTGGTTTTGATTCGCAACAATCTTGAAACCAATATAACTGAACTGAATCAATATGGATATATTTGTTACATAATATTCTGTAAAGATAATAAAATTTAATATATTAATGTAAGAGTTACAGAAACTATTTTTTTAACATTTAAATCAAATCAATCTGGTGGCTCCGTTCAGTTTGGTTCAGAAGCTTACCATGGACAATTTTAGTTCTGTTTGATTTGCAATTTCTTTAGTAAATTGATAAACTGAAATATGCCCACCCAAAGAAAATGTCAGCAGAATGCCCACGTATCAGGATGTTTGGAGCTCATGACGATACAAAAGTTTAAACGATTAGGGACCTAATTTACTTATTATGCTACAACAAGGGTAGGTTCTAACAAAAATGACAAAGAGAACCGAAATCACCACTAATGTACATAACAAGGCTAATAACCTTTTCTTCAAGGATGCATGATATATTCTTTTGTAGTGGTTGTATACACCCACAGCAAGCACCTGAAATTCCGCTTCAACTTAAGAAATGACAATTTAGCAAATGAATCTCATAGATATTGCAAATAGTAAAGGCAACCCAAATACCATAGAAATCTAAGGAACAAAGTCATTTGGTTTATGGTAAATATAAAATAGAAATATAACATGGGAATGTTGGAAGTCTAAACCAAATTTCATGCTTGGAAGACTAAACCAAATTGTATTGTTGGAACTCAAAACCAAATTGTTTTGGTCTTCATCAAGTCAAATTGGATTGAATTATGTAGTGGCTAATTAAGTTAGCACGATGAGTTAAATTGTCAAGTACATGTATTTGATATAATAGTGTGTTTAATGTAGGAAGAACCAAATTGTATTTGGAGTTCCTTTGTCATGGCTATATCAGCCAAGTTGTTGCTTGAAAAAGTATATAGAGAGAAAAAGTTACATTTCTTCTTTAGCTATATTCCTCTTCTAAATTGTTACACTCCTCTTCTATCCCCAAATATCATATCATCTCCCCCATAAATTGGTATCATAGCCAAGTTGAGACTCAAGAAAAATGGCATCTAGAAATGTTGCTACTCCATTTCCACATATTTTCAATGGAGAAGATTATGATTATTAGAGCAGCATATATGAAGTTTGGTTGAAAGCATTCGACTTATGGAATATAGTAGATAAAGGGTTTATTGAGCCTGAAGTTTGGTTGAAAGCATTCGACTTATGGAATATAGTCAATAAAGGGTTTATTGAGCCTGAAGATGAAGAAGCCTTGAATGATGCCAAAAAAAAAAAAAGTTTTGGTGGATAGTCAGAACACTCATACTCTCAAACAGATCAATATCGCAATAGAAAAAGGGGTGCACGAGAAAATCCGCAAAGCAACAACATCAAAGCAATCTTGAAAAATTCTACAAAAAGCTTATAAAAGTGATGACCAAGTAAAGAATATTCAACTTTAAATTCTGAGATCAGAATTTGAAGAATTGGAAATGAAAGAAAATGATAGTGTTGTCGAGTATTTTACAAAAGTTGGTTCAATAGTGAATCAAATGGTTTCGAATGGTGAAGCTTTGAATGATCTCAAAAGTGTACAAAAGGTACTTCGTTCTCTCAATGAAAAATATTTTAGTCTTGTTAGCAGACAAGAGATTTGAAGAGCATGACTTTAGAGGCTCTACAAAGCCCATAAAGTTAAGATAAATTTATTATTTCCCCAATCACAACAATCTGATCAAGCTCTTAAATCCTAAGTTTCTATTAGAGGCCGTGGTTCATCCTATCGTGGCAGGGGCAAAATTTTCAAAGAGCATGGTTATTCAAGCTCTTGTGGAAGAGGAAAAAATAATCAACAATACCATCAAAATGATAGCAATGAAAAATTCAAGTTTCAAAGAGGTAGAGGAAATGGTGGTTATCAAAGAGGCCGAGGACATGATTATATTGAATGTAGCTATTATCAAAAACCAGGATATAAAGCTATAGATTGCTTGCATAAACAAATAGATGATAAGAAAAATGGTTACATCAAGTGTAACCCCTGTCATAAGCCGGGACATAAAGTTGCAGATTGTTGATTTGAGCAAAAAGATGACAAACAAACTGAAAGTGGCCTTATTCATCAAAGTAAGAATAAAGCATCTTTGTTGCTTGCTTCCAATGATAACAAAGTTGACGAAATGTGGTACCTAGACAGTGGAGCTAGCAAACACATGTCAGGTGACAAAAAATTATTTTCCAGTTTACCTAAAATTGATCCCGGTGAAGTGATGATTGGTGATGCTAGAACTCACAAAATTGAAGCAATTTGTGAGATTTGTTTTAAAACTAAGTTTGGAATTATTGAGAAAATGTCTGAAGTTTATTTTGTTCCTGGTTTAAAAAGTAACTTACTTAGTGCTGGTCATCTTATAAAGAAAGGGTATGATTTGCATATGCATCATAATGATTGTACTATATCAAAAGGCAATTAGGTAATTGCAAAGATTGGTGTGACCTCTAATAACTTATTTCCACTCAAACTTGAAACTTCAAATTTATCTTGTTTTACTGTTTTTGATAAAAAAAGTTTCAAAGCTATGGAATGATAGGTTTGGACACTAATTATGGAAGTTTAAAGTAGTTATCAACAAAAGAGATGGTTAAAGGACAACCAAAGATTGATCAAATTGAAGAAGTTTGTGAAGCGTGCCAACTTGGAAAGCAACACAAAAATCCATTCCCACAACAAGCAACTAGGAGAGCAAAAAGGCCATTGGAGCTTGTTCATTCTGACCTATGTGAAAATATGCCAACAAAATCACTTGGTGGGAGCAAGTTCTTTATTACTTTTATTGATGACTTTACAAGGAAGGTATGGATTAAAGTTCTCAAAGAAAAGTCGCAAACATTCGAAGCTATTAAGGATTTTAAAGTTGAAGTTGAGAATTATACTGAGCTTTGTATCAACACTTTAAGAATTGGTCGTGGTGGCGAATATATTTCAAATGAAACTAAGAAATATTTTAGACAGTGTGGTATAAGGCATGAGTTGACAACTCATTTTACACCACAACAAAATGGTGTACGTGATTAAAAAAATAGCACTATTGTTGAATGTATGAGATGCATTCTCAAAAGAAAAAATTTATCAAATGAATTTTGGGAAGAAGTTGTTTCCTGTGCATGTTATCTTATTAATTGTTCTCTAACAAAAAGTTTGAAAGATTGCACACCACATGAGGCATGGTATGGAAGAAAGTTGGATATTCAACATTTAAAGGTGTTTGGGAGTGTTGCGTATTCACTCATTCCACAAGCAAACAGAAACACGCTTGATGACAAATCTGAAAAGTGCATCTTCATTGGATACAATGAAAAAAGCAAAACCTACAAGCTATATAATCCAAAGACCAAACAAGTTGTGATAAGCCATGATGTTCATTTTGATGAAGATGCAAGTTTTGAAGATCCAAAAGACAAAGCAAATCAGATCCACATTCCTTCAATTAGTGAAGGAGAATCAGAAGAAGACAATTCTTCTCATTCACCAAGAAATTCACCAAGTTCTTCAACGAGTCCTCCTCCAAGGAAAATGCAAAGTGTGCAAGAACTCCTAGATTCAATTGAGTTCTTTGTAGGAGAAAACCAATTTCCCTTGATGATGCAAATAAGGAAGAAGTATGGGAAAAAGCCATGAAAGAGGAGATAGCTATTATAGTTTGTAGAATCGCGATCCTACACAGAATTGATTTGGGTCGGGATCGGATCATAGAATCGTACGACCCTACCAAAAACCTTTAAAATTTCATGATACATGATTAATAATTAGAAAAATATCTATAAATATATTACTAATTTTACATATATATTCAATCGTTCACCATCAACACCTCAAATTACATTATTACATGTACAAATTTAAATTAACTAGTAATCTAACTACCATTCTCACACAATATGACTTAATAATATTTATATGAAAGAATATAAAATTTCTATTAACACATTATTAATAATAATAATAATAATCATATTCAATCAAAAGAGTGTTCCCTTGGTTTACAAGATGATCCAATTTAAATGTCAACAAAGCACCTAACAT
>JBAMIB010000125.1:6065967-6085225 GCA_037177415.1 Kaempferia rotunda | reverse complement strand
GGAACTTGCAATCTACAAAGAAAGAAACAAGAAAAACAGAGAGGCTGACCTGGAATCTATTCCATGACGGTGGTTGAAATTTGAAAGAACATATCTATTTCTTCTAACAACTTTTCATGCTCTGGCTTACTCTCATTGCCGCTGTACATATTCGACGACAGCATAAGTTGGATGAGCACATTGCAGATATCACCCATATCGTCATGGTTTTTGATTGCTTTGGGAAGATCCTCCTTTGGAGTCTGCTCTCTGAAGCTATCTGTGTATACTTGCTTTCTGCAAACCTGACAGAATTATAAACGAAAAACAAACAAAAGGATAAGTAACCTCTAACGGATGAATCCTCAAGGAGGGCATGACCAAGAAAAACTCATAAAGGAGGGTATCTGAATTTACTTCAGAAGTATAGGATGTTTAACATCAAATAAAATGTCTACATCACACAAGAGAGAACTCTGACCTGGAACAAGTGATGGATAGTATCAACCTGCTCTTTGTTCATATATTTCCTTATAGTCAATTCCTTAAAAAGCTTAACCATATCTGGCGTCAAATTACATGCTGAAAGGTTGCCAAGTATCCCAGAGATACATGAACTACTGAACACTGAGTTCAACCACGGAGGTGATTCATTCAGTTGGAGTAAAATGATGGCGACATGAGCTGCAGGCTTGTGTTGATTTATGAAAGATCTTGATGCTAAACTAGGTGCAGCTAAAGCCATTGCTAATTCCTCCATGATAATCCTAAACCATCTGGAATTTCTTATCACCTTCTTCTCCAGCACCCCCAACTTTTCCCACCCTAAAAGTCTTGAAAGACAAACACGACAAGCTGTGGCAGTTGAAAAGTCTTCATAGAAAAGCAAACCTTCTGTAACACTCATAATAGATTCTAGATATTTCATAGATAACTTTAGATCATTATTACATTTTCCCCTCTGATCCGAAATTCTGGTCAGCAGCTCCATCAGACAATGCGAAGAAATCAACTTCACAACTGTAGGTCCGAAGTGCAACAGCCTACATATATCATGACATTTGATACAGAAGACTGATGATCCATGAACTTCATCAGATGATTGAAAAAACTCCTGCCAATCAATAGCTCCCGGGAAAATGATATGAGAACTGAAAGAAAAGTGATTAATTACACATCAAATGATTTGTATAAACCACTACAGTAAAGACCACTAACCTTCTCAAAGTGAAAAAATATAGTAAAAGAACAAAAATTAAGGTCTCTCCTGCTGGCGTATCCTCATCACAAGAAACTAATGTCGGACCTTTTCCACATGATGTTTGTACAATTTTCTCAAGCACGAAAGCTAGTGACTTGTCCAGTAGTATAGCTTTTGATGCTTCCACAAGTATTTGTCTGGTGGAATAGTGCAGGATGAGACTAAAAATAGCAATTATCAGGATCTCTTCTTGGCCAAACGTGGAGGAAGTTAATTTAGGCTTCAAATGCTCAAGCAACTGGTCAAACAGATAATTCAATAAGATTTTCGCAATTATGGGTTGTTTCAAACTGGCTTGAAAGAGATATATCTCTACCTATATAAATCAATAGGTCCTCCTAACTAAAAAAATTGAAGATTCACCATGCAACATATATTAGAAGACTTTTGCTCTGTTGCCTCCAAAATCTATATAGTATGCTACAAAATGATTTTGGATTTGCAAAAGCTAATTTCATCATATTAGGATATGCCGGAGTTATGATAGTATATGGAATATATCTAGTAGTTTGAGCAGGGTAAGAAGGAAACTGCATATATGATTCCATCCACAAAATGAGATAAGCAATACCTTCATTATGATTCCATGCCAATCTTCATCTTGGCAAAGAGCTGCATGATCTGCCAAATAAAGGACATTGAAAATTAAGAGGCTGCAGGTTTCAATCTGATTGAAGTATACAGAGTAAAAGACCTTCCGGAGTGTTTCAGCAATGCCATGCAAGATGAACTCATTAGATACCATATGAGAGATATTTAGGATGTCTGTCATGGCAGTTATCAAATCTACTATATCATTTTTCCTGCCTTCTTCTAACCCTTCTACTAGTAATGATAGCATCAATTGGATAACAAAGTTATCTCCAGAAACTATTAGTTCTGCTATCATCTGGATATCTAGTACTTTAATAGAATTTGCTTGCAGACAAATTTGATCCTTTGTGCTATATGATCGGCAGACATTCAAGATCAGGAAAGAGAGTGGTGTCGAGATTTCTTCCTGCTGGAAAAGCCATTTTAATGCTCTTGGATGTAGGCCTATAGAGAGCAAATCCCAATCCATTTGAGCTATCAAATCGAAGATAGACTTTTCTACCTCTGCACTGTATGGTATTTTACAGTTCAATGTATCACTTCTGACAAGAGCATAAAGATGCACCAACTGAGAACCTATCATAGGGTGAGCAGCTCCAGATGACAAGTTATTGTAGTTAACAAGAATATATTGCTCCAAAGAAGCCAATAATTGATTCCCATCAGTAATCCTGGAAGAACAAAATACACCATAAGCTAATCTAAAACATTATACAATAGTTGGAGTGACAGCATATTACCTATCACCATATAATGAGCTGACATATAGCAGCATAAGAACAGCACTCTGACAGCAAGCAAGAAATGAATCTTGTAAGTTGCTCTGACCAAGTAGATATATCAGTTCTAGAGGATCGCAAGGAAGATTGAGATAGCAATCTCTGATGGGTTCCCCAAGATCAGGACCTAAAAGTAGATCAATAACTGAACTTATCATCATATATATTCTTGTTTTCATCTTCGCTGTGGGAAAGAATCCCAAACAACCAAATGCTAAACTGAAGCAAGATGATGAAACCAAAAATTCAGCAAAACATCGGGCTACAATTTCAGAACCTTTTAGTAATATTAGATGAAAAGTTTCAAGAATACCCAGTACAATTTCCTCATCTTGCATTTCATCAATAACTCTTGCAAGCCAAGGTAGTAGATATTTTTCACAAGTTTCAGTGATCTGCTTCTCCAGTTCCTGTTTAGCACATGTTATGGAGCATTCTTCAACAATAGACGAGTACAATTCTTTTACGAGGTAGAGTGAGTATAAAAATATGACTGAATCTTCCTGAGATGAAATAGATGAAATGATGGCATTTCTAGATGCCTCTTGCATCAAGGGTGCTAATTGATTTATATTGCAGGAAGATGGTGATTTAAGAAGCTCCACAAATGTCAAGCAGGCCAAGGTGAAAGCTTCAGAAACAATGGGAAACTCAACTGTAGCTTTCCTTTTGAAAAATTGTGCCAAGATCCCTGCTAATTCCTCTACTTGAGAAATGGACATAATTCCTGGGCAATGTGTGATGCAAGTCCAAACAAGTTTTAGAGCATGATTTTGAGCTGGATGAAGAGGTATCTCAATTACATACTGTAAGACTGGAAGCAATATATGAAAGCCTACTGCAAGTCTATGTACAAAGACATCGTCAGCAGTTGCTAAAATATCAAGAATATGAAGGCAAGAAATGATGACAGAATCTTTGTTTCCTGCAGGTTGCATATTAACATCATAACATAAAATAATAAGCAACTTTTCCATCTGGATATGTGATATGTATACTAAACTCAAAGATACTACCTGACAATCTGAGTACTTCAAAAACATAATCTGCAATGTCCTTTTCAATTAGAGCTTGAATTTGTTTCAAAGAACTAAAACCAGATGAGACTGTGTGAAAGATCAAGTCCAAGGTGTTAGTTTGCAATTGGATGTCAGAAGAAAGCAGAGGACCTTTAATAGCATCAGCAAACATGTCAACAAGAGATGAAGACAGGAGCAATCCATCTTCTTTAATCGTCTTATCTCTTTCACTGTTCAAACCAAGCAACTGGCTATTTCCAAAGAAGTTCTCAAAAACACCGCGCTGAGCTAACACCAAAAGCAATGCTGGATATGCACATGAACACAATTCCAATTTGAGATACTAAAGCCAATAAAAGATGGATAGAGTTCAATATATTCTCAAATCAGTTGACAATGTCAAGTAATTAACCTGCTAATTAATCTACAAGAAGAATGGAGACTAGAATCCTACGCTGATTGATAATCTGTAAATGTAATGAAGCTGTTTATCAGCAAAACAAAGTGAAACTTTTAAATAGCACATTTTCAGACATCCCCTAACAAGCTTAGATTGAATATTGAGTTCCATAGCATCAGCCAATTACCCCCCATCCTCTATCGATGTTCCCCGGAAAATATGAAGAGAATTCAAATCACTAGATAAGTTTAGGAGGTAAAGTAATTGAACAGATTTTAAGAAAACAGTCTTGGGCAAGCGCCTGGCAATTTTTTTTCCCTACCAAATAACCTCAGTTTGAGGTATTTAGATGTTTTGATGAAGAAACTAAAACCATTCAAAAGCCTATATATGTAATATTATCTGGAAATCCACATTTTTAAATAATTACCAGTTTTGGGGTTTATAATGCTCTTTTGAATTGTATTTTAGGATAGTGGGAGTATTTGGAGAAGATGGTTAACTAGGGATCATGTTGGGCATTTTGAAAAAGATATCTGAATTCTTGATAAAACTAGGCATCATTTGGGGCATTCCCAAGTTAACAAGATTTTTTCCAGCAGACACAAAAGATGTGTACATTGGTGATAGGCCAGTAGCAACTGAGAGAAGTTGTGTATGGCCTGTACTTGGTATGAAAACTTGAAATCTACAGATGCAAATCTAACCAGTATGATTTGATTTATCCAAAAATTGATACAATTAAATGACACCAAAGTCGATGAGTCTACTTAACCAATTATGGCATAACTACTCGGAGTCAACATCCATTCAAGATATAACATATTTACAAAGTCAATCTGCTAATTTCTTGATAGTCATCAATCCTTGAATA
This sequence comes from Kaempferia rotunda, assembly GCA_037177415.1. Classification (NCBI taxonomy): domain Eukaryota; kingdom Viridiplantae; phylum Streptophyta; class Magnoliopsida; order Zingiberales; family Zingiberaceae; genus Kaempferia; species Kaempferia rotunda. The sequence continues at coordinate 6,080,319 of JBAMIB010000125.1, read as the reverse complement.
CTTGAGACGAAAGTGCAATTCACAATTACAATAGAAGACTGAAAATAGAGAAGCTAGTCCCATATCAAATTAAAAAAGAGAAAGGATGTGACCAACCTATGCAATTTGTGCGAACATCATCCTTTTGGGCCTTGAGCAAAGTTTCAAGCGCAAGTTTCAGCAATGATTCTCCTTTTAATGAGTAATCATTTTCAGAGTTGCTGTCATCAGTCCATGGAATAACCTGTTGAAGAAACATCTTATAAAGCACAAACAGGATTTCCCCCCGAATCTCTTCACTGTTGCAAAGCAAAATAAACAATTATTTTAATTTTTGGATGAGGTAAAGATCTTAAGATTATTCAGAAACCTTTCTACTTCACCTTGGCAACTGAAGACCCGTGACAAGTATTGAGAAAAGGGCAGCCTTATCTCTAATATGGGCTGCTGGGTTACAGTCCTGGCGAGAATTAAGCAACACTCCCAAGCAATGCAGCTGCGTCAAGAGGGTACAAATTAGAAATGACTTTAAAGCATCAGAGAAAATTGAATAGCACAGAAGAAAGCATCAAATATTTGGAATGTCCAATTTCAGTAATACTAGTAAAGGTTGGTAGCACAGTTAGTCTAATAAATTTGTGAAATCGACTAATTAGCGTAGCGACTGTGAGGAGCCACTAAATCAAATTGAGGAGAACAAACGGCTACCATGAAGAATTGCCGTCGGCTCCAAGCAAGCCCGCCCGATGAGATGAAATCCGAGACGCTAGAGACTAAATCCCCAAACACGGAGCGGGGAAGTCCGCACTCGGAAAGATCGGAGACAAGGTCGATCAACTGGCGTGCAAGAGGCTCGTCATCGAAGGATGCGAGCGCCCGCACAAGGGGGGACACAATAAGGTGAGGCTGACGACCGGCCAGGCGGCGAACGAAGTCGGGGCAACGGATTGCGGTGGATAGCTGAGAGAGGGCGTAGGAGACGTGGTGGGTGAGGGCGCGTGGATCGGAGAGCAGCGCTGAGAGGCAAGCGAGGCAGATCACGCCGCCCTCGGACGTCGGAATCGCCATCGACGGCCGGTGCCCCTTCCCGCACCCGGACATCTCACGATCCTCGTCAGCATCTTCGTCGAACAACTCCATCTGCCATCCTTCTCCGCCTTCTTCTTGGAAGACTACTCCGTTGCGACGCATCGATGAGAGAGCGCGAATTGAAATGGCCAGCGCGATTTTGAGCAGTAGCACATTCAATTTATCCCTACGAGCTTCAAAATATTCACTTTGGCCCCTCGGGTAACAATAATTCATTGATGGCACCACCGTGCTCGTTGTGAAAATAGTGAACGTCCCGGTGCCGAGCCACACATATGCCGTCGCGTCGGCAACGACGAGAATCTTTTATTTTGAAATCAAAGAACAGATTTAAAATTTCACTACCACGTTTAAATTATAAACCTCAAATCTTCCCAAATTTGCATCACCTCCATAATTAATTGGACCAACCGAAGATCAGATACCTAAATACTAAAAAACACAAAAATAAAAACAAATCCTCTCATCGAAACTTATTAGCCCCATTGATTTTTTTACTTTAATATTTTAATAAGCTACAATTACCAAATCAATTAGCAACTAAGAAAAAGTCTACTTAGCATCTCTAAGGTAATGAAAAGAAAAAAAAAACAAAGGGAAAATATAAATATATATAAGTCTACTGATCTAGTTCAACTTGGTTGGTAAAAGTAGGATTCATAATACAACACGGCGGGAGCGCCATTACCTACAAGTAGGAACTCAAAAAATGGTCTCTACAAGCAAGGAACTTGCAAACTGGTCTAGCTACAATCCTTGCTCGCCTCATTGATGCATTGCTCTTAAATGATTTTGTTTCTGGCATCTTCAAGTTTCTTCAATATTTCTCCTGGAGTTCTATCAAGTTCATCAGCAATCTTCCTCTGCAAATCAGGAGGAAGAGTTGGGAACTGCTCACATAGATCACCATCAATCACATCCTGCAGAACAAATAGAGCAAAATCACATGAGATGAGTATTAAATAATCAGTTTGTATTCTGTATTATGTATCTTAGCTTCGATGACGAGTGATATTCCCGGTATATTCTAACTAAATTATTAGTTATAGCCTATAGGTCCCATTCCAGCTCAATTAATTGAGGAGAAAATCTATACTCAGACAAATGGAGCATTTAAAATATATCTATAAATTTGAAGACTCACCTTGACAGGGAAATAAGCAGATCTGAAGGCCATATGATCCCTACCACACAAAGGCGGATGTTCTTGCCTCATGTGCATTTCCAAGTGGGAAAAGAAATCCACATCTTCTCTGGAAATAAATGGAAGTAATGCGCCTACACTTCCCATCACAGTCCCATATATAACACATTCACCTCCTCCAGGTATCAAAGAGGCCTTTTGCAAGCATGTCACAACATCTCCTATATGAAACTGCACAATCTCCTCGACTTTATTAGGAGCACCATTCAACTTCCCTTGCTCCCACTTTATTTTACCTCCTGTGGGATCTTCCTCGATCTCATCTGATAAATCTTGTGGCAGTCGAACAAAGTATATGTTTCCAAACTTGTCAGCTCCAGCCATGGTGTCAAAATCTATGTGATGTGCTGCAGTGAGCCACCTTGGGACAGAATCATCCGCAAATATGTAAAGTTGGTTTTCATCCCTTCTGTACTTGCAGTAATGAAATGACTGCAAGAAAAGATTTAAATAATAACAAATTGGCAAAAATAGACAAATATGCAGTGGGAAAATTCCTGCTTGAATTGAGTAGAACCATGTGCAATTGTTCAAATGAATCCAAACAAGAACTCATGCATGGAAATACAATATCAAATGCTCAAACACATCCATAAGACGGAAAGGTGAGCAACAAATTCACCAGCATTTCTGATTAACGATCACGTTTACCCAGGGATAATCAAACACAAGCAAATTGGTTGATGTTGAAACATGTGAAAAGAGTAATCAACTAAAGCGTATCCAAGGAATATATAGTTACATGGTCATGGCCTAGTTCAGCCTTGTAAGAAAATTGATCCATGATACCTTAAACTAAATTCACAAGGGGTAAACATTGAGGTTCATCCTAGAAAGAAAATAGCACGCACCAGTAAGAGATATAACAATAGTTGTGTGAAAATCATGTCACAAGAACGTATAAGAAGAAAGAACACCATCACCAAGATAGGTCTTCCCTAGCTGTGTACTATTGGAATAAATTGAGCAAGAACCACATACATATATATTCTCGCAACAAGTTATAAAAACTCACATATAGTAAGCAGTTGACAATAAAACTTGCCATTAAGAAAGATTATCAACTCGATATGACTAATTGGAAGGGGAAAACGCCATATGGCATACAATTGCCTCAATGACATCTTGATTAATTGCATATCAAAGGTGGCAGAGGTTATGATAGTTAATTATAATTGGATAATGTCAAGGTTGGTTGGTCTGGTACAAAGAGAAGCTCCAATTTGGAAAAAAAAAAAAAAAAAAACTGCTACTATTTGAATGATGAAATAAGTTTATTTGCCAAATGTGTACACCAAGCTATAGGGCAGCATAATGGTCCGTTGGACAGATGATACCTTTTACAATAGCATTACTGATTAAACACATTCTGTAACATTTTTGAAAATCTCTAAAATTATTTATCTAACCCATTTGGGTAACCTAGCATTGGACTCCAACCTGAATTGGAACAAGTACCTAAGGCGAGAAGCAGACAACAGAGTGACTAATAGTTGCACACCTACTCATTCTTGGCCAAGTATTGAGCATTAGTCCACAATGTGAAATCAAGCCTTTGGAGGGACGATTTTAATACTCCAATTACTCCCGCGTCAAAATTAAGAAGAGGATGGTTTCTAAGACAGATGCTTTTCTGGACTATATGGCTAGAACTCTGAAATATCTGGAAGGGATGACCACAGAACTAACATTCAGAATCTTCTGACATAAAATGAGATGATAGACTTAAACCTATCCCTCAACTAGCTATATGTGTGTTTATTTATAACTTGTTTAGCTGTGATCTTCCTTCAGTTAATTAATAAACTTTGTTGGTTTTATATGCTAGTCATTTTTATTTTTATCAATTTAAAAATTATTATAATATTTTTTAACGCCGGCAACATATGCACTGCCACTCTGTCCTAGAAATGCTTTTAAAATTTTGCCATCAATTCTATAGGTGTCCTCTCTAAAGATATTTCAAAGGAATGATTGTTATCATGTAAATTTGTTCATAATATACTGGCAAAAGAAAGAAAACACTCCACACTGGCAACCTTAGGTTCTCAATATAGGTTGATAGGATTTCTTGTCAATCCAACCTATCTTTCCCTAAAAACTCATGTGTTCAGGAAATTTTTTCTATGTATCCTTTGAAAGATAATTCAAAAGAATGATTGTTATCAAATAATTTGTTCAAGAGGTACTGACACACTTTCAGTTAAAAAAAAAACACTCCACATAGGCAACCTTTATAGATTCTCACTAAAATTTCATAGGATTTCTTATCCACCCAAGCTTCCTTTTTGATAAAAGCCCAATGTGTTAAGGATAAGTAATTTTATAAGAACATTTAGAAAATCAACAAATTAGTTGGATTATATTTAATAACCGGATTGATGTGGATTGAATATCTTATGTGATTCTAATAATAACTTAGCAGAACTCCAATTAGTGTAAGAAAAGTTATTTTAGGTCCAAGCATTGAGAAGTTTGGTCAAAAGATTTTAAACCTGTTGGCAATCTTATAGCAGAAGTAGAACAATAAATTAGCTCTGCTAGAAAATTGCCAAGCATGGGCAATTATATATGGCAAATTCTTCTAATCAAGGCTCAACAATGAACATGATTAGGCCAATAGAAAAAGCCTTGATCCAAAAAAACAAAAAACTTTGATTGGAGCTAAAAGATTGGCTTAGTCAAACCACAATTTGCAAGAGTTCCTACATGATCAGCACAAATAACTAACAAAGTGATGGACAAAGATCAGAATAAAGATAAGTGTTATAACACAATAAAGAAAGCATACCTCCTGGATATCACCAACATAAATCCTATCACGATATGTATTGATAGAAACAATAGTGTGAGGAAAGAGCTTGTTTTCACATTTTCTGAGCAACCTCCTTTTTCCTAGGTCATACAATCTGAGTACTGGACCAATACCAGCAAGGAGTCTCCCCTGAAACTGGTGCAAAGCAAGTGGAACTCCCTCTACTTGTGTCTTGTGCAAAAGCTCAAGAGACTTTCCTTCCTCAACAAATCTATATATGTGAATGAACCCAGCAGCAACAGTTCTCTTAGGCCAGAATTGTAGTCCTTTTGCAGTTCCAACAGCCAAAAGTGTCCCATACTCCTTATCATGGAAGTTCACTGTACAAATGCTAAATGCTGCTTCATTGTCTTGAAGTTCCAACAGACAAGTTGTATTTCCTGTTTTGGGATCAAGAACTCTGATGCAAGAGGCCCACCTATCTGACTCTGCCTTTGGATAGCCAAATTGTTCATCTGGAAGAGCATCCTCCTTCTCAACATCACCATCACCATTTTCCATCTGTTCACCATTATTTGCATTTCCATTTTCGCCCATCCCAGCAGCTTCCAAGCATTCTTTCCGAGCAGCTTCTCGCTCTTCTGCAGTAAATGCCCCTTGATCACTCTCAATGATAATTAAATGCTTGCGCTTGGGCAGCAGCACAAATTTCCTAGGAGTATATCGCAAAGGTACAACTGTCTCATTGAATGTCTCTCCCAGTCGCTCCACTGTGAAAATTCTCAGAGCTTCATTTGCCACTGCAACAACTCCTTCAGAACATTGATCAGAAGAAAAAGATGCAGCATATTCAAGTGCCTCATATGAGAGAGGAGTCAGCAAAAAGTGTCCTTGATGAATATAACCAAGCCAAGGCCTACTGGACAAACAAAGCATAGCTTGTCGGCCTCTTACGGTAGTTGAGAATAGCTTGGGAGCTCTCAATCCTAAGAACCGGGATCGGGTATCAGAGAGCTGACCAGTAATCATATCAACAACTGTCCGGAAGAGAACACCATTCTGCAAACCAGCATTAAGAAAAACACTGGCAGGATGATCAGCTCCATCCTCTCCTCCAGTGGAAGCCATTACCTCAAGCAATAGGAGTGACTCAGGTGGTGAAGACACGCTCTGAACACTCAAGATCTGCATACAGTCATCAGGATCCAATGACAGAATCCTTATTGTGTTATCATAAGATCCAACTGCAAGGAAACGGGATCTCTGCCTGCCCTCTGGAACTGGTGCAATATCTAAGCACGCCACATCCCCAGGCATCTCATGCTTCTCCACCTCCATCAACTGTCCAGTCAAGTCCATCTCAAAATAGATAAGTTCCCCTCCGCTCAGAGCAATAACCACCTGGAGCCTGTTGGAGCCAACCTTCACAATGGTCTTCTTACCAGGTGTCTTCCACTCATTGATACGGCCATCCTCTCTAATATGCCTAATTCCATTGGGATGGACCTGCATTAGAGAATCATCTCCTAGCAAAGAGACAGAGAGTGAAGGTGTGGTGTCAAGAAACCCACTATCACTGACTTCTTCAATGGTCTCACCAATGGAGAGCACAAGTGTGGCGTTCACAAAAGAGACAACGATGTAAGCATCAAATTCATCATTGATATTCTTCTTCACAGTCCAGACTGCACTGGGTGTGCCTGGAAGTTGTGACACGGCCATCTCATTGATTGCCAAACCTGGCCTTAAAATCCGCAGCGATGAGCGTGGGCCCCTACCACAGAGTGTGAATACCTGAGGAGTTTCTTCCTCAAAGAGATTCAGTATCTTCATGTCCATGATGGGCATGAGACTTTCAACAAGGTCAATCCGGACTAGGTTCTTTAAGCCACGTGGCTGGAAGAAGACCGGTTGGAATCCTTCCTCGGTCTCCATCAGAGTGGCAGATGAAGCTTCAATATCCTCAGCCTCACCAATGGCCTGGAACTGATAGAGGGCATGGTTGCCAAACTCGGAAGCTGCAAATAGAAAGCCAGTCTTCAGGACGCACATGGAATTGGTGACAGGAACGGTGTCAAAATACTTAATCTTGAGCTCAGTTACCCGGTCGCCCTCATGCTCAAGAGTGACCTTGAAGATGTCCCCATACTCGGTCTGCAGTAAGAAGAAGAACATGGACTTTTGGCGGTGGGTGGCAGCAGAAACCACAAGTACTCCACGCTCAGCAGGGAGGTCAGCACGTCGAGGAATGACAGCACGGACATCTGGGTGGCCTTGGTTCTTGTAGATAACGAAATTCTCCGCACATACAAGAACACCGCTGGGGCCATCACCACCACCCGGCACAGTAACGAGGCGATTTGCACCATTGTCAACAGGTTCGGACCACTTGCGAGAAACATGATTGAGGCCAAGGTCAAGCTCATAGAACGTGAGGTGCTTCTGAGCGTCTGCGGCAGCCTGTCCGGTTGGGTCAAGATCAGACTCGGAGTAATCTAGCTCGATGGAGGCAAAGATGGGATTATCGAAGCCGCAGTCGACCCCGACAACCGAGTAGGTGATAGTGTGAGACTTGTGGGCCTCGAGGGGGGAGGAGATCGTGAGGCGGGCAGCAGCATCACGGTTGAGGACGTAGACAAGCTTCTGCTTCTCGCAGGCAGCAACCATGACAGCGCGACCCTTGGGGTCGACAGCGAGGAACTGGCCGGGGACGATCCTGCGGCAGCCAGATTTACCGAACGTCTCCTGGTGAACCTTGTGGAACATATTGCGCTCGCGGGAGTACTCGAGGATGACGAGGCGGCCGGAGTCAGAGCCAACCACAAGGTAGTCTTTCTGGGAACCGGTAAGCCGGAACTGGGCGAGGGAGCGGATGGCGCCGAAGACATCGACGGAAAGAAGGGTCTGCAGCTTACCGGATTCGTCGGGACGGAGGAGATCCAGGTTTTTGCCCCGAGCCACCACGATTTCCTGAGTCTTGCCGCCGACGAAGTTCCCATTGGTGGCGCACACAATCCCACCCGCCCTCTGCAGCGTCAAGCTGTACAAGTACATCCCTCCTCCGTACCTCCTCTTCCTCGCGTCTCCTGCTTCCTTTTCTTCTCCTTTTGCTGTGCGTGAACGAGATCGGGGGTTTAGGGTTAGGGCCTTCGGTGGATCTTGACTGGGTGAAGAAGCAAGTTTTAACGTACAAACCGGATCGTCCTACAAACCTTCGACCGAACCGGGGCGAAAGAACTTGGTCTGAACCGCCAACAATAATGACATACAAAGCGTTTTATACCATGTATATAAGTATAAAATAATTGTCTCCTCGAATCATCTACGATTAGCCGGATCTGAATACATGCTAAAAAAAATAAATATATAATAATTAATAAAATGATTAAAAGAAATTGTCAATAAAAAAAAATGTATCCATTCGAATGAAAAATCTATCCCTTTTAACTTAGTTTAAGTAATAGAATTAATAAGAATAACTCATTTGCCCTATAACTCAGTTTAAGTATTGATAAGATGAAATGATATCACATTATAACTTCACAATTGATAAGAGGCTCAATTTTTTGTAGTATATTGTACAATACATTGAATAAACACAAGTGCAACATTTCAGTTCACAAAACTAAGACATACATTAATGAGTCGAACCTGCTTCACCATTCATGCAAAAGTACAGAATAAAACAAACGGATGGTCTCACAGTCAAGATCTTCATCACTTCATGTCAGAAAATGTGTTTTCTGAACTCTAATCTACCAGATAAAGCAACATTGGTTATGGGATTCCCATTCTCATATCTGTGGATGACATTGGTTATGTCAGAAAATTTCTCAAGGTGAACTGTATCCGTTACGATGTGATTTCTGCCATCTCCAAGCAATGGAAAGGCTCTCCAGCAGATTGGTGTGCTGTGCTGTCCAATTCAGTTCGCGGTTGATCTTCAAAGGGTCACTATAAACTTCAGCATAGTCCCCCGGCCTGCGACTGAGATACTCGACTTTGATGTCTGCCCCTGTAGCTTTTTTGCAGGCTTCTACAATCTCTTTCACTGATCTACCTGCATTGGCACCAATCTAATTTGGTGAATGACAGATTTATCATAACGACAGCATAATCAAGTACGTGAACAATCATGAAGAGGAAAATACCTTTTCCAGTCCCAACATTGTATATTCCAACTCTTTCAGGCCTCGCTTTCTCCAGGGCTTTGACATGGGCATCCACGAGATCAGTGACATCTATGTAATCTCTTATGCAAGTTCCATCTCTGGTTGGGTAGTCTGTTCCCTTTACCTATAAAAAGAACATTTTTTATGTTCTATTTTGCAGCTATTTGAAGATCGGCCAGCATGGAATAGCTGCATTGTGTACCTTCAGACCTGGTATGATACTTAATGCTGCATCAAAGCATGCACCAGAAATCCGTCCATGCTCCCGTAGTTCGGGTCTCGGAGCTTCGCCTAATTGTCCTTCGGGGTCTGACCCAATTACATTAAAATATCTGTAGCAGAAAGATTATCAATCTCCTTCAGTAAGGTTTAATAATTCAATTGCTGCTATTATAAACAGACCTTAGAATCATAACAGCCAGATTTGAGTTCTTTGAGAAATCCAAAATGATGTCCTCTGCCATTTTCTTGGCTTTTCCATATGGGTTGATGGGAAACTGCATTTGTATATCAGTATTAATAACCATAATACTCAAATTTCATGTAGTTACAATTAAGACATGACTGGCGTGGAGTTTTGGTCGAATCCTATATGAGATTGGTACTCTCGTTTTACCAAAGGTCACTGGAGTAGATCAACTGTAAGTAAAATTCAATCTAGAACAGTACAAGAGGAATAGATCGATATGGTCAAATAAATAACACAAAAGCTTTGTACAAGAGGTATGAACTTCAAAGGGCAATGGCTCGCTCAAGATAGATATTGCAATATAATGCTGGACAAAGTGAAAATGAAAGAAAGTTAAGGCCATGAAACAAGGCAGCTTTCTTTGAACTTTGAAAGTTTGTTTGCCGTAATGATAAAAGAACATTGCTCACAATATATTGGGTTGAACGGCATGGCTAGTGATCGACTACTAATATATTGCTCTATTCTAACCTGAGGAGTTTCTTCTGTAATAGGCATTGTTTCTGGTTCTCCATAGGTAACACATGTACTTGAGTAGATAAGAGTTTTAACTCCATGCCTCACCATGGCCTCAAGGACTACCAAAGTGTTTGCTGTTATGTTATGATAGTATCTGTTACAAAACAACTTGTTATTAAATACATAATCCCAAGAAAAATATATTTATATATATGATTGTTACAATAGGAAACTCAATCAGTTACCTAAGAGGCTCTAGTGTACTCTCTCCCACATATGCAACTGCTGCAAAGTGCATAACAGCATCAAATGCATTTTCAGAAAATATCTTGTCGACCTTTTTCAGAGTCAAAGACAAACATAAAGGTTTAGTTTATGCAGAGATTCCAGATAAAATTGTAACTCGATAACACTTGGGCGATTAGGATACAGTTTTTGCATCGCCTAGATCTGCAAAAATAAATTGAAGCCTCCCAGGCTGAGGAAAGAGTGACTGGAGGACTTTAATGGCTCCAATATCTCCCCTTGAAAGGTTATCCTACAAAAACATGAGAGAAACTCTTGTTACTCTGTTCTATCATATATCTGTAATTGAATCGGCTCACCACTATTGTTACTCGGTACGAGTCCTTCAAGAGTCGGAGTGCAGCATGCGAGCCAATGTAGCCAGCACCTCCCGTTATTAATACATGAGTCACACCGAGTTCATGACGAGCGAACTGTATGATGATAAAGAAGAATTCAAAAAAAGTTTTGTATGAGACAACGAAGCTGAAAAAACACCTTTAGTCTTTCTTGATGGTGCATGTAGACATTAATTTTAAATGAATGGTGACAGGAGTTGGTTAAAGGGATACATAACTTCAATATTCGAGCAGAAAACAACCAAATATTGCAACCAGCAAACAATATAAAGAGGTTTAATTGCAACCGAAGTGATCAGTGAGATAAGTATGAAGTTTTATGCCACTGATTCTAAAAGGTTCAATTCAGAAAGAGAATTCACAAGTAATTTCTAACCTTTTGAGCCAAAAACATCACAAAGTGAGCTTATCAGAGATTTTAGTGATGAATAAACAAGCAATATAACATTTTCACTTACTCAAGAAAAAAATATGAAGTGTGATATATTGATCTATATCAAAAACACAGAAGATTTCAGAAAAGCAAGTAATCTATGAAATATCAAATGAACAGGAGATCCAAAGGACCTGAACATCACATTTCAAACATGCCAACATAATTAGCTAAAAAAAAAGTATGAACAGCATTACATGGATATAATTATGAATCTCGACAATCTGCCATTAAATTGAGTTAGTTTGATCTCAAAGATTAGATTATGATAATTACAGAATCAAGAAGAAGATATAGAATCATCTCCAGATCTGGAATACACCAGTAATGCAGATGATACATGCATCTGAAATGTGCTTTCAAGCATACATTGTACCATTGAAACTGCAACTTGTTGTTGTCTCTCACAGTGTCACTGACTAGTGACTAGAAATTGCCATACCAAGCATCAGAAGAGACCGAAACTTCTAACTTGCTATAGACAATATCTTCTTAGAGGTAAGTCAAACAATAAATGTATGAAAATGGCAACATGTTGATAGTAAAAGTGCAGACACTAAAACTCAGCCAAGGGAAGACATCTGCTTGAAGCTCACAACTATCCACTTGTTAGCAAATCTTGTGAAGCATTGATATAGTCTAACTAATTAAGTTTTTACAGCCTCACCACATTAGTGCCATTGGAGCCGAGGGACTGTTTGGTAATCAGCGTGCATAAGACTATTAGAAAGCCAGCAATAGCAATTCTCTCGAAGATGCGAGGCTTGTGCCTTAAATTTGAGTAGTCCATCGCTGCAATTCAGATGCAAGTAGATATTTTAGATAAGAATAATTCAGAAAAGATAGTGTGGAAAAAAAAACAAAATTGTGAGTTGTGACAACCCCTGTTATCTAAGCCATACATGAATCAATGTCCAACTAGCCTTAATAACATTGCAAGGAATAAATTGACACCGAAAGATCTTGGAGGTCAGTTAGTAGATAAAGGGAAAAGTTGCTTTCTATAATTCTGACAGATAGAACCAAGTTTATTTCTATATGCTAAAACCAAGAGTAGTTAAAAATTCTACCTGAACTTTGATCAAGAACCAGTAACGAGGGAATCCAAACAAAATTACGCAGGAAAGATTTGCAATCGTATAAACAGAAGGGAAAGGCAAAGAAGTCGAGAATAAGATATATCTAGAGAACATGCGGCGTACCTGATAACGGAAGGAATTTCAGCACTCGATTTGAGTGGGCTCAAGTATATATACGTACAAATTACTTAAAATGGAAAGAAATCTAGTGGCTGTGCCATAATCTATACGAATATAAATCCAAATCAAATCATTGTCCGTAATCAAGTCCAAATACAATCAGAAAACTTGATCAGGGGATCGAGCTGATGGCTAACCTTCGTCCTTCATTTCTCCTCAAGATTCAAAGTCTATCCGCTTAATTCACGCCTCGTTTTCAGTGTCACATCAGGAAGTCGATGAACCACCTCCACAGTCGATGCTCGTATGTGAAGCAAAGCTTCCGTCCGTGCAGTAGCAATCATCGGACAGCATTATCCATAAGAACGCACCTCTGTAGTAGGTTCTGGCTCACATCACAAGCCAACGAGCAGCAGGGCACGCATCAAAATCCTTCCTTTTTATACAGATCAAAGCAACTGACGAGTCCACGTACATGCAGTAATGTTCTTGGTGTTACTCTGCAAGCTTTTAGGAGTTTGGCAATGAACGGAAAGGAATTGTGTCACCCTGCAACTTTTGCAAGTATGATACTGCAGAAAAGGATTTCGCAGTGTAATCAGTTCTTACTTCTTTTAAACATTACTATGCTCAAACGAAGACAGACAAAACTAGTTGAGCATCTAGAAATTAAGAAAATAAAACTCAAATTCTGGTCAACCGCAAGTCGCGCATACAACTACACACAATGAGAGAGGTGGAATTAATGGTTGAACTAAAAAGGAGGAATCTAAGCATTCATTATCTAATCCATTTTTATTATTAATCAAATCTTTTTGGCCCGCCACTTCCGCTTGATAGAAATAGAATGAAGACAAACATCAATCACTGGGCTTGTCCGTGGATTTGAACAGACCAAAAACCTAGCTAAAACACGCTTTGAATGATCGAGGACTAGTAGTTGTTTCTAGTGCCCCATTCATTTAAGTGGCCATGAAACTTTTTCATTCCACCACTATTTGTTGCCACACTCATTCTCTCTTTCGCTCCAAATTTTTGTGGTTTGTCGTCCAATAAATTTTGAGTCATTAATGGCGAGTGGATGCTGGTCTAATGCATGCATGCATGCCTGCCTTCATATGTTTTGAGGCACAAGTGGCCATGCCAAAGCTTACTAATGGAGGCTGTAAGATCACTGCAAGAGTGCATTTTTTGCCCCCTTTTCCTACACCATTGCTCCTTTTTCCCCTGAGTTGTAAAGTCACAGTACTGACACATAAACATAAAATATATAAAAAAAAATATGTAGTTTTTAATTTGTTCTAGCAAAACTAAATCGAATATATATAATTAATTCAGAATTATGAGATCGGAGTTGCTGCAACTACTACGGGAAGTGAAGTGAAGTGAATAGGATTCTGCGGAAGAAGAATTCAAAGATGGCTTGGGAAGAAAGAGGGCATTAAGCACTGGGCCCATGCACTTTGCCCAGAAGGCGATTGGTCTTGTCATCTTCTTCTCCTTCACTAATTTATATATTTCTTTTTTTTTTCTCAACAAATATATAATTTCTGTTTTAGTTTATATATTTGTAATGAAAAATATATATATATAATGGTAATTGAGGAAGAGTAGGTGTTCCATTTAACGTGAATTTATTAATATCATATACGAACAGTTATAGGAGTGCCTTAAGTTTAAAAATAAAAATAAAAACAAATATATTTTTTTCCCTAAATTATTCTATTCTATCTTCTTTTTTTTTAATTTTTTATGTTATATCGAAGAGATTATAAAATTGTTTATATAACTTTTTTTTTATAAAAATTACTACAAGTGTTATATTATTTTTTTCCTTTGAATGAATTGGGTTCGCTATTTTTCAAAAAATAAATATTATTGTACTCAATATACATTTTAATGAACTAAATAGTTTGTAGTAAATGAGTAAAGAAAAATGAAACGTGTAA
>JBAMIB010000125.1:6026737-6037208 GCA_037177415.1 Kaempferia rotunda | reverse complement strand
AGTTGGGAGGCACGCATACTCGAAGCGATCGTGCTCGGACGGCAGGGCAGAGGCGCGATTTCCGTGGGGGGCTGCTCCTTTGCTTTCGAATTCTTCCGACGGCGATGACTCGCTGACTCGTTCCAGTGGAGAGGCAAAGAGAGAAACGAGAGCAGTAGGTGACAGGAAGCGGAATCCTTCTGCGCTGTCTGTGTTCTCCAGTTGAAGTTACAAAAATGCCCTCCTGATAAATTTGGCGCCTTCAGGAGGACGGTCCTCAGCATGAGACGAGAATTCGGACCGTACTCTTCAACCAATTATTAATTAGGATTATAATTCAAATCGAACTCAGCCAAATCGAACTTAATCAGCCGAATAGTGAAAGCTCGGACTCGAACTAAGTTCGTTATTTCTAAGCTTAAATTCGCCTCAAGTTTGATTAAGTTTTAATTCTTAAATTTGAGGTCTATTTGTAATAAAATTAAATAGCTCAATTTTAACTTGAAGTCGGCTCGAACAAAATTTGTTTAAAAATTAAACGAACGTAATTCAAGTTCGGTTAAAATAATTAACTATAATAATTAAATTATATATAGATATATATGAGTTTTATCCTAAAAGACTCGCATGTGTAGTGTTCATGGACGACTCTCACAGTTAATTAAAAGTGCATTTAGTGTAATATTCGCTCATGGATAACGTCACACAGATAAAAAAAACTCATATATATATATATACACACAAAAGAGATTTTTTATTTTGAGCGACACGTGTGTGTGATGAGCAACTCTCACAACTGAAGACGTCTTCCGTACGATAGTCGCTACTACATTCACAAGCCTCTAAATTAAATAAATATGTTTGCGAGTTCACAAACTAAATACTGTTAAGCTCTTGCTTAACTCGATAATATATTTGAGCTCGAAATCATACTCAAATTTAACTCGTTAATTTAATCAAACAAACTCGAACAAATATTTTTTCAAGCTTGGACTTGAATAGCTCGTGGTGAGCAGCTTGACTTATTTACATCACTATTAATTAATTATTACATAAGCAAGGACAAATTCAAATATTTATTTAAAAAATTATAAAATATTTTATCTTAAAAATATCTTAACAATTAATCATGACTAAAATTATGTACAGAAGATATTAGGTAATGACTAAAATGGATAATATTTAATATAATATTATTGTAGTATTATAACAGTTATTTAATAGTTTTTACACCTTGTACTAGCAAGTATTATATAACTGCTATAATTATTTTTAAATGATTTTAATTATTTTAAAATAATTTTGATTAAGTTGGTAAAAGTATTTTAATATAATAGTATTCAAAGCTCACTACTTAAAGTTTATAATTTAGTTAAATAGTGATTTTCACTTACCAAGTTAGTCCAAGTTATTTAAACTTCATAAAAAATATTTTAAAATAATTAAAAACAAGTGTAACCGCTATTTAATAACTTTTACATGTTGTAGTGGTTACGGAGTAGCTTTTACATATTGTAGCAGTTACAGAGTAACTTTTGCATGTTATAACAACTAGTCCTAACTGCTATAATAACTCTATAAATAAAAAATAATATTGAAACGGTTGGTGTAGGGCGCACTAGAATCAAACATATGTTTTGATATTATTAAATGTTCAAGTTAAGTCTTATTGTTATCTAATAAATTGAACATATGTGCAGGATGCTAAACTCGAAAAGTCTTAGTTGATGCTAGGTTAGGGAAAGACCTAGTTACGATTAGGCAAAAAAGTCCCAGCAAATCGTGGAAACCAGATAAGAAGTTCAGATGAGTCAAGTAGACATGATATCTAACAAATGGATTAGATAGGTCTGAAGGACCGGATATCGAATTAAGAGGAAGTCATAGCAGACTGATCCGATGTTGAATGATTAGAGTCCAAACATGTCTGTAAGACCCGATGTTTGGTAAGTGAGTCAAGTAAGTTCCCGGAGGGAGTGCAGTGAGGTCGGTCCTGGTAAGGATAAACTTTAGGCGATAATCTAACTGAAAAAATCATGAGATTTTGAAGTTGAAATCAAGATAATCATAATTGTCATACTACTCATGCATATTATCTATCTAACTATGTTTTATAGTACTACTATTATTATTGTCTTGCTAACTTTATTTTGCAAAAAAACGAAGTTTCAGGTTGACCAAGGGTTCGATTAACTGAACGAGCAATTCAATTGATCGATCCGACTGCATGACACTAAATTGATCAGAGTTCACAAAAAATAGTATTACAACCTTATCAATCGACAGCTAACTTAGATCAGTCGACCAATCTAAAGATGGCAACGGTAGAGATCAGATAAAATCAACACAAAATTTTTTTTTTCAAGTTTCGTCGATAGATCAGCAGGATTAGTCAACCAAATAATATGATTTATAGGATTCAACAAATTAGATCAACGCAAAGAAGGAAAAGACTCGAATGTTAAACAAGTAAGCTCAAACTCAACTTCGAAATCAATCAAGTTTTAATCGAACCGCTCACTGATGAACGGCTCTACTTGCGACACGTGACGTGTTTTCATTTAGTTTCGACTTTATTAAACTGACACATCGAGTTTGCGGAGCCCATGGGCACATCTAAGCCTGTGGGCCTCCAAGGAACGGATCAGGCTTCTTTTTGGGTTGCGTATGGGCCCTTCCAATCGGCATCAGCAACACGTGGCATGCTTGTCCGTGTATGGCCTCTGTCTTCACTTCGCGCTTACGAAGCCGATCGCCGCCGCGGCCGCTCTCTTCCTCACCGCACTCACTGCGCGCCGCTCCGTCTTCTTCCTCACCAGGTCGTCGCCGAAGGCACGCCCATCTTCCTACTTTTCTCGCCTATTTTTGATTCGATTCGCCGGCGGTTCAGTGAAAATTCGGGTCTTTCTCGGTACCCTAGGGCTTATCTAGCAGGTACGGTATGGATGAATGTATGTATTGTGGCTTTCTCGATCCAATCATGGATTATGGTCCACGATCTGGAGTATACGAATAAACTCTTTCAGCAATTGCAGCCATTTAGGGCGGTTTCTGTTCGTAGCACGAGGTAACTGTGTTTCGGGCATTTGAAAATGACTGCCGCTTCGATGCTAAAGAGGTGTCTCAGGAATTCCAGAGTTTTCTCGTCCTGCGCTCCGTCTCCTCTCGTTCACGATCGGTTTTCGCGACTCGTAAGTCCCCTCTTGCTTCCCATGGCGTCTTGCATTCTTCAATACGTAGTTGTATCCTTTCGAATCTTCGTCACCTGCTCCTGCCCATTGCTACACTATTGAAAAATTAAGCTTTGCCGAATTTATTTACGTATTTCTTGGTAAAAATATTTATTGGATTCCCGAAACCATCTTTGGATTGACAAAAAGACTGAGGCGAATGTTTCAATGCCCTGAAAGTTAGAATTTATGGAATCCCACAAAATTTGTAGTATGGACCCATCAGTTTGACGGACTATTGGCCCGTTTGGTTCTCATGTCATCAATTGTTTAACGTGGTAATTTTTCTTTATAATTCCGCTTTATTGTTGTGTAGATAAGCACATTAGTATTAGCTGAGCATGAAGGGGGATTTGTAAAACAATCTTCTCTGAGTGCGGTAGCAGCTGCGGCTGCAGTAAATAAGGAAAAATCTGTTTCAGTGCTCTTGGGTGGGTCTGGTTCATCCCTCCAGAAAGCTGCTTCTCATGCTGCATCTTGTCATCCCTCAATATCACAGGTATCCATGTGAGCTGTATGATTCTTCTTTCTCACCATAATAGATGTTAAGCACAAGTTTCATATTTCAATTAAAGCATTACTCTTCTAATATCAAATTTTGTTGATTTTTCTTCAGGTCATCATTTAGTTTAAGATGCCAAATCATAAGATGGATTTTGATGTTTTGTTTATTTCTATAAATTAAAGTACTTTCTTCAAGATGTGTTTTGTACATTTTACTCTTTCTTCCATGCCAATGCCATAATTGATAGCTGGAAATGATATAGAAGTAGAATGATTTACAAGTTGAGGGATGCGTGAATATAACACCGAGAAGGAAGAACATAAAGTATCAAAGTTTTTTGAAAAATGAAGCTACGATTGATAGATACTTGCAATATCAAAGCATCCATAACTGTTTCTTGTGCATTGAGATTAAGAAACATAAAATCAGTTTTTTGTCAGATACTCCTAAAGAGTGGCTTCATGAAATATTAAATTGTATGCCCTATCCTCCAATTCAAGTGACTTAGCATTCTCTGTTGAAGGATGCCTATAGAATCAGTGTCACTACCATTGTCTTGTGAACCAATTCATGTCACAACTTGTTCGTGTACTAGTTCTCTGTGACTATTTTATATGCATAATGTAGTCTGGTGACTCTGGTTGTACATGCAGTTATATGCGGACTATATGTTTCTTGTACAATAATATAATATTCAACATTTAATTTGCCATATAGTTCATACAAGTTTAGTTGACTCAAGTAATTATGCCATCTTAAAAAATAGATAAATTGACTCATAGGCTCATGCATTTTTGTATTGTTTGCACATTACATAATTCATACATTGACTGCACACTTTGGTGCAGGTTCTAGTTGCTGATACAGATATACTGTTGCACCCATTGGCAGAGACTTGGGCCGAGCTTGTTCATTTGGTTCAGAAGCAAGGGAGCTATTCACATATTATTTCTGCCTCAAATTCATTTGGAAAGAATGTGCTACCACGTGCAGCAGCTCTTCTTGATGTTTCACCTGTTACAGATGTCATTGAAATATCTGAGCCACGATTATTCACAAGGTACACATTTGGATGCTCCTTGGTTAATGCAGATTTAGTTAATCTTGTGTATGTGTTATCTTTGAAAAATAGACTAGTTATTTTCTTGCTAGTTAAAATTTGAATTTGAGATTTAGCTGTTACCATTATCTTGTGATGGCGTTTATTTTGTTAGTTTGATTTCTGCAGCTGCTCAGATTTTTGTCATGTTTCCCAGAAGTTATTTGCGTATGAGATTTCTTATCAATCACCAGTTACATTATTTTCTGGGAATGTTTAAGGTTTCTTAGGAATATTGCTGTTGTTTGTATCACGTGACTAGGTTGTGTATTCTTGATTTTGGTGACTCAGTATATTTGTTAGCCTTGCATTCTCAATAATATGTTTTTTTGTAGGCCAATATATGCAGGTAATGCTCTTTCTACTGTTCGTTATTTGGGTGAAGACCCTTGTATGATGACCATTCGATCCACATCCTTTACTGTGTCTGCTTGCTCAAGCGACTCAAAGTCTAGTGAGGCACCTATCTCTAAGGTTGATCTTTCAAGCTTCAATGAAGGTGTGCTTAGATCTTTTTACCTTTTGTTTTTTTCCAGCTGTCATTCAGACATGCTTGTTCCCAGTGTTGCTGGAAAAATGTACCCTTGCAGCAAAGATCACTAGGTTATGACTTTTAAGTCAAAACTCACATTGTTTCACAGGGTTAGACTTAACATCCCTTTAATGCTGGAGCTATGCAATGTTTTATTTCTTGTGTTATATCTTATCTCATTTGTATTTGTGGAAAATGTGTTTTGCTGATTCGTTTACCTATAAAGGAGTGCACTATACTTAATGTATTTGGTCAACATTGAGACTGTGACAGAAATATTAACAGTTAGCAATCTAGGCTTCATGCTATATCTGGATGCTTAGTGAAGTTTTGGTATCAACTCAATATAACAATAGCCATATTAGTCGCAACTATTCGGGTTGGCTGCATGAATCAAATCCACCATTTGAAATTTATGGAAGACCAGATCACTTTGTAATTTGGTAATTGGTATCAGCTCATTGCAACCCTAAACTAAAATGATGTGACTTTTATTGTCAACAAATGGCTCATTCGTTTTTTCAGGGTCTTCTAAATTCACCTCAAGCTGTCCTGTCCAATATTTTCATTTTTCAACTAATTAATCACCCTTTGTTAGACAGTTCTCTTGTAAATCTAGTTCTCATCATTGGACGTGGCATTCTGATATGCTGTATCCAATGACAAGCAGGGCTTGAGTGCATCACACAAGCAAATTCGTTAGTTTTATTTTTATTAAAATATAATTCATGTGCATAGCATCTATTGCTTATAAATAAATACAGCCGCTGGTCAGATAAATTGTCTAGTTTGAATTCAGCTTAGGATAAAAGTCAAGAAATTTCAGTATTTAATGTTCTTTCAGGTTTGTCTTTATTTGCAAATTTTGGGAATATATCATGTAACAAATCTGCAGGTTTCTTAAAAAAAAAACATATAACTGCCTTCCCCAAATGCCTTCCGTGTCAAATAAAAATGATTTCTTCTCTTAAATTTGCCCTTTCTTTAAAACAGGGATTCATGACCCCATCATGCTCTAAATTTCCACCTGATGGTTTTGTGATTCTTAGAAGGATATTCTATAATCTCTTTGATATTACACTTTTGCAGCTTCTTTTCCCAAATCTAGGTGGTTGAAGCTTGCATCTCAAGAATCAGAACGACCAGATCTTGGAAACGCACGCATTGTAGTCACTGGAGGTCGAGGGTTAAAAAGTGCTGATAACTTTAAATTGTTGGAGAAGCTTGCTGAAAAGCTTGGTGCAGCAGGTAGCCAGTTATTTCAGCAAGTGCATGTTAATAATATTCTACTTGTTCGCTTCTAGTGCAGGCAGTATTCGTTCATTTTTTCTAATTGTACCATATAGTTATATTGTTGATTATTTTATATAGCATATTATGTGTGGTAGACACATTTGTTCTGATTTTGCACTTCATTTCATGTTTGAAGGAAAACCTCTTTGTCACATTATAGTTTAAATTAAAATTCTAACTATGGAATAGTCCTTTTGTTGCTACTTAATGTAATTTGGTAATTATATTATCCTATACTATATACACATGCTTGATGGATACATACATAGTATTTGTTTTTGTTTGACATTGGATGACAACCTAATGCAACCCTCTTCTTTTATTCACGTCTGGGACCGGCCATCGCGAAGTTTATTCCTCGTGGCAAAGTTTAAATATAGATGAGGATATAGTAGGGGGATCGAGCCCAATGACCTAGAAAGTTTCACATAGCTGACTCTACGTAGTAGGATAAAGGTTTTGTTTGTTGTATACTATATATACATGTTTTTGCGTTTGGGGAAGATAGCATTGATCATAACACTGAAGAAGATATACTTGTTCTGAAAGTTGATTGTTTTTGTCCTGCTTGTGGTCCAACAGTTCCTTCTATAATTGATAAATTTCAGACCCACCTATTCTTAACAATTGGAAAAGTCGCTCTCCTGCTGTTCTGGTTTCTTAAGTAGAGGATAAGATAACAAGCTTATCTCTCACTCTCACTCAATAGATTTTGCTTGTTTCTTTTGTTTCCGAAATCAAGTAGAAATAGGATGCGGCGTCCTATCTCTAAAATTGAAAATAGAAGAAAAAGATTGAATTCTGTAGGTTAGACAGTATGGACAATTTGCAAGGGTTCTCTGACCTCAAGGTCTTTTGGACTTGCCCTAATTAATCATTTATAATCGAGTGAAATCCACAGGATAGGTGTTTTTGCAACTTGATTGATTTGCTCAGATTAAGGTCAATTTGTAAATGAAGAACCAAAGTGGATAAGAACTTTATTTTAAAAAATTTAGAAAGAAATTTTATCGAAAAAAGTTGTTATACTTCATTTCAATTAGAATTGTAGAGCGTGATATCACTTATGAGTATCATATTCCTATGATTGCAAAAAAGGTTGTTTAGTAAGCTATGATTAATAGAGAGGAATCAGTTTTATTTCGATACAAGCAAAGAGCTTCATGTTAAAATGATTATCTTTAATGTAAAAGTTTCATTAACGGTTTTTCTTTTCTCATCTTTTTGTGTTTTTTTTTTTCTGACAACAAGGAACACAATAAAACATCGATTAATTTAGCGTGTTACCTAACAAAAGTAAAATAAGACAAAAACATTATCGCACCTCCATGCCATGGTGTTGACATACATATTCATGAAGTGAGATACTCAAATAATATAATGCATAACTAGATGTTCACATGATATCAGGAATGCATGCTAACCCTCAGTTCAATTTGTATTTGAAAATACTTATTTGTTTTACTTTTAATGTAGTTGGTGCCACTCGTGCTGCTGTGGATGCAGGATTTGTACCCAATGACCTCCAGGTAAACAGTTCATAACAACACAATCAGTTCGCCCCGTTCTTCTGCATGTGTGGCTTGGCTTTCTTCTCCACTTTTCATCATCAGTTTCATTTATTTTCCTGCTCTTTTTTCGTCTTCTGTTTTGTGTGATTTATTCTGTTCACATGACACCATAAGTTTTTTTTTTTAAAATAATTCAGGTTGGCCAGACTGGAAAAATTGTCGCACCAGAGTTGTACATGGCTTTTGGGGTTTCTGGTGCTATCCAACACATAGCAGGAATGAGAGATTCGAAGGTCATTGTGGCTATAAATAAAGATGCAGATGCACCCATTTTTCAGGTCATAGTCTCTATCCTCCCTAGTTCATTCAGAACAATAGTAATGACAATATCAAATTTTTTTACCCAACTCAGAATCCCCTTTACCTGAAAATGAAATAAAAAGGAAAAACAAAAATTATGGAACAACAAATGAGACGTGTAGCCTTAGTGGATATTACTTCATAGGTCAGTCGGTTTCCTACTTTCTCAATCATCAATTGCTTCTCTAAATAGGAAATTTAAGTTATTATCCAGGACAAAATTTCTGTGGGGATACTTGTTATCCGAAGGTTGTGCATTGCGCCAAAGGGTTGCTAGTGATGCTGTATTCTCTTGTGCTTTACTAATTCTTTTCTTATTTCTGTTTTAGAAAGCTTGTTAAAAATTTGATAAGGCATTTGGACTTTGGAGGTAGAAAAAGTATACACGTGGATAATAATTTATTTATTCGAGGAAAAAAAATTGCTTGCAGAATTGAAACATGACGCTGTGATCGAACAACCAGTCCATCTCTGATGATTTGTGTGGTGTTTTACAGGTTGCAGATTACGGGCTCGTTGCTGATCTGTTCGATGTAATTCCGGAATTGATAGAAAAGATTCCTGATAAGAAGTGATGAGCATTTCACGTTCAATCGTGAATAACGAAACCTGATCTAAATCTTTCATTGTTCTCGATTATTTAGATCCCTCAAGTTCGATACATCCTTGTTGATCCTCAGCGGTTCAAGAATCTATTACGCCTTCTTGAATTCCTAGTTGCAATTTTTTTTCCTAAATTCCATAGATTGTCTGCACTGTTGTTGAAAACTGAAAAGATGACAAATTTAATTTTCATAGTTCACCAGATATTTCGACGCAGAGTTAATTATTCATTCAAGATTAGTTGGGTTCTTTAATTGTATTAAAGCAGAAATATCTAGGCGAAATTTGTGAAGAAAATGAATGGTATGATACAAGAAGAAAATTAATGGATGATACAACAAGAAGAAAAGCTTGTTAAAACTGGATTTTTATTATTATTATGTTTTTTTGGTTCGAGGACAAATTGAAAGTGGGATTTTGAACGAAAGAATCGATGGAATGACAACATGGTAACCTGGATGATCAGCATCGCGTTAGAAACTGACGCCGGCGTGGCCCGCCGCTGCATTTGACACCATGTCCGCCATGATGAATCCGCCAACTGCGCCACCTAAAAGGCCCGCGCCAAATCCGGCCCCGAAATTGCTATTATTTGGCTGCGCAGCCGCCCCGTGCCCGTACCCGGCCGAAGGTGGCGCGTATTGCGGCTGTGCGCCGTATGCAGGGCAAGCCTTCGGCGGGTAGGAGGGCTCTCCGACCTTATCTGGAGAAGGATAATCCGCTGCGCTGCTCCCCGATTCAGCAGGCGGATCAAGAAACTTGTAGGCGAGATTAATAACGCCCTCGGGCTTCCCGGAGCTGGGCCTGCGGACCTGATAACTACAAAACTGAGCCGAATCCTTGCCTCCTCCCTCTCCGAGGAGCTCCTCGACGGGAATCTGGACGTAGCCAATCTTCCGATCGCCGAGGAAGCGCTCCGATCGGAGGGCGACATGGAAGACGAGGCTGGCGGATGCGGCCGGGTCTACGGGGACGAAGAAGCGGAGGGTGGCGTTCCAATAGGGCTTCTTGCCGCCTTTCTTGTCGGTGTGCGTGCGTTGGGCGGACCGGGGCTGACCGACGATGTACACGACGGCGTAGACGTCCATCCTGCCGAAGACGTTGACGTTCTTGAGCTGATTGGCGGAGATTAGCATCAGCTCCAGCGTCCTATACGCCGCCGGCATTATCGATCGGCTGTCGATCGCCGCGCAGATCTCCTTCGCCGCTTCTCCCCAAATTCTGCGGCGTTAAAACTGAGGAAACGTCGGGCCGATTACATTTAAATATTTCCCCGTTCAGTGGGGTCCATTCTAACCATTGGCTGGTAAAATGTTTAATTTTTAAGGTCAAACTTATTTTAGAATAAAAATTTATTAT
>JBAMIB010000125.1:6004176-6021797 GCA_037177415.1 Kaempferia rotunda | reverse complement strand
TGAGCCGAGCTCGAGCTTTAGTCGTCTCAGGCTTGAGCTCGAGAAAATTGAACAGGCTGGGTTTGGGCTCGAGCGATTTTGTAACTTTGGGCTTGAGCTCGGCTACTTATCATGGGCTCGAGTTCGGCTCAAAAATCAAATTAAAATGAATACACACGGTTGCAAATGATAAAATTCAAACCTTCAAACATAAAAAATAAATAAATAAATAACAAAATCTAGTAGCCACAAGCACTTGCACAAAGTAGTATATTTTTTAATATGCCAATATTGAATTATCCCGACTTGAAAAAACTTGACGAGTCATCGAACCAATAATAAATGGGATTGAGCTGAGCTCGAATGTTAAACGAGCCGGCTCGAACTCGACTCGAGCTCAGTCAACTCCGAACTCAAATCGAGCTTTGACCGAACTGCTCACGAGCGGCTTAGCTCATTTGCACTCATAATCGAAATACTCTCTCAAATACCCAATTATTGACCACTATAACAATTGTAGTAACCAATTAATAACTACTAAATTTAATTTAATTAAAATTGATCAAATTAGTAAATTGTTTTTTAAATATAATATTTTTTGATCAAATTGAATTAAAAAGAAAAATAATTTATTTTGTATGCTCTTTTTATTTTTTAATTCAATTATATTATTAGAAAAATATTTATTTTGAAGAGCAATTTGCTTATACTTGCAACTCCCTTATTCTTATCAAATTTCCCTAAACACCCCATCGGCTGTTGGTCGCCTCTCCGTACCTCCCTTCTCGACGCAGCGCCAACGACGGTAGGGTTCCGGCGGCGCATTTCACTCTTCTACGGCTTCGCCACGACTGTAGGTCAAATGGAGTTGTCTCAGTGCACCCTCTACGTTTAGGGTTTTACTTCACCTCGTGTTTCGTTCCGCTCAAGCCCGGCCAACCGAGGAGTTAGGTACCCTTTCAGTGGCCTTTTGCGGTAAACCTTTTGCTCCCTCGATGTCTTATGCACTTTTTAAGGATGAATTCTGCTTTGCCTTGTTCGGTGTCAACTGGTGGGGGTTTCTAGTTAGTCGTTATCTCCTTAAAGTGACTATCTGATGTTGAATTTTGTTTTGTTTAGATCAATTATTGAGAGGTGTACTTGTTTTTCCTTTATTGGACCAAAAGGTCAATATGGATGTTTTCCTGGTCGTTCTTACTTTTTTTTCTTTATGGGTTCATCAGAAGATCATGTGGCTTATGATCCTGGCTGTTGGGGCTCTGTTTGTGTTCTCTAGTTATGAATCCTTTATATCTTGAATTAACTTCGGTATATATAAGAAGATCACTCAGTTTGTTTCTTTGGATACTTTAGAGTTGATCTCAAGCACGTTACTGGTTGATATTGAGCTTTGAACACTGGCATAATCTTATTTTTGAATGACGTGCCAAAAAGGAGGATTGCAGTTAGATTCATAGTTTCAACCTGCAACTTATTTTATACTAATACAAATTAAAGGCCTATACTCTTATCTAGCGCTGCAATACGCTGAAGAGGATGGATATTTTCAGTTAATAATGCAGGTTCAGTCATCATCTTGGATATCCCTCTTTGATTTAATAATATCTATCTTCTTTTGTGTACGTCTTTTGCATTATTCCCCAGCTAGTTGGGGGACCAAGGTACCAAATTTATTTTGAAGTACTCCAACATAAATGTCTTGGGTTTTACTTTTGTAGGTAATGAAATGTATCTTTTGGCTTATAAAAGTGAAGCATTAGTTTGGCTTTATCATTTTGATTCAGTGTTGACTGTTGAACCTAGACATGTCATCATATTTTGGCCTCATATGTCCTAGATTAAATCTTGATGAGGGCGTCGAGACTTAAGTGGGGCAAATGGGTAAACTTAGTTTAATTACAAGTAGAAAGTTGTGGACTAATCAAGAAGATTGTTAAAGGAGCTTGTGATTCATCACATAATATATGTTGAAGCTTCTTGTTGGAAAGGGCTCACTAATGTCGTCCTTAAACATTTAACTACTTAGTTCTATTTAGGTCGAAAGCATTTAGGTTTTTGAGTAGACGATAAATGAACCTTCTGATTCTGGAGGGAGGAGAAAGAGCCTCTTGAAGAGAGTGATGGAACGAAGGAGCGATTTCCTTAATAACATATATTTCCGGAGAAAGCACTTTGAACTCGTAAAAACTATATGTCTATACTAATATTTATATTCTATAACACAATATGCAGTAAAAATCCTCCAATGGACAGTTAAATAGTTACTGCATCCAAACATAAGAACAAGATGTGATTTGTACTATAAGTTTTTAACTGGAGCTTTGCTTAATTTTTTCAATTAGAGTTCTCGTTCAGGAAACTTATGTTTCTGGAAGAATGTGGAATTTGGGTACTCTATTCATGTATTTCCTGTTGCATTAAACAGGATATATTATTTCTGAAATGTTTTTGCTAGCAGGAATTACAGTTCATTTCACTTGAAGTGAAGTCCAGTGTTGTCATCGGACCACGGTGATAAGAGAAGATAGTGGGTTTGAGATAAAAATATGTCTCCCATCTCCTGCATGACTTGCTTACAAGATTGACCACGGAAAAGAAGCATATTCTTGTTTATTGTAGCACCTAAAGTGAAAGAAATCAAGTACTTCTGAGGTTTGTATGATGGATTGCAACAAAGAAGAGGCTTATAGAGCCAGAGAAATTGCAGAAAAAAAGATGCAAAACAGTGATTTTAATGGAGCACGAAAGATCGCTGAAAAAGCCCAACGTTTGTTCCCTGATCTTGAGAACATATTGCGGATGCTAACTGTCTGTGAAGTTCACTGTGCTGCTAATGTTAAAGTTAATGGAGAAGTCGATTGGTATGGAGTTTTACAACTAGGGTCCACTGCAGATGACTCATCTATCAAGAAACAATATCGAAAGCTCGCACTTCTACTTCATCCTGATAAAAACCAATTTGCTGGTGCTGAGACTGCATTCAAGATAATTGGAGAAGCACATGTGATTTTATCTGATCGAACAAGATGGCACCTTTATGACACTAGAAGAAATGGCATCGCCAAATCTGTCCATTCCAAGCAGTCTGTTCCGCAATCAGATAAGAGCACTACCGCTAAAAAAAAATCTACTGCATTTCATACTGAGGGTTTCCATCCTCATCATCAACAATCACCACCACCATTGTCATTTGATACTTCTCAAACTTTCTGGACTATTTGCCCTGGTTGTGGCACGAGATACCAGTTGTTTTGCAGCATTTTGAAAAAATTTATTCGCTGTCAGAAGTGTTTGATTCCCTTTGTTGCATTTCAGTCAAACACAAATGATGGATTTGGAATACATCAGCAGGTTTCGGTTCAGACAACCAATAATGCTAAACCAAAAAGGCAAACTAGAAATCCCTCTTCTAGCATGGGGTTCAAGGAAACAGATGGTGGAGTTGGTTCAAGTAATGAGGTTAAGTTAGAAAAGACTAGATTGAGTGAGTTTCATCGGCCTGAAAAGGTTCCTAAGCCTCCAAAAAGAAATGTGGATATGAATAGGGACAAAAAGGAGCCTGTGAAGTCCAGGTATTCAGATAAAACTAACAATGAAGATGATCCTATAGCAAATATTTCTTCATCGCCAGTGCCAAGAAGGTCTGCTAGGCATATGCAGAACATTCACTTTAATGAAGTTCAAAGTGAAGATGATAATGACTTTATAAATCATCCTCATCACAAAAAATTAAAGAGTAACACCTCCAGTGAGGAGCACAAACCATTCTATTTTTGTTCTGGTAGCAATTACCTTAACATAGGAGTTGATTCCACTAACTCTGCTGATGTCTGTAGGGAGAACAAGCAAACAAAATGTGCCCTAGCTAAGGAGAAGGTGCCATATGTGAATAAAGGGGTTGACAAAGATCCAATATCAGGAAACAAAGAAGATACAATGAAGCCAGGGACTAGTTCTAAGTCTCGGCTTGATTCTGTTTCTAACACCACATTTGAACACTGCACATTTACGTATCCTGATACAGAATTTTTCGACTTTGAGAAGCTGAAGGATGTAAATGAGTTTGCAATTGATCAGATATGGGCAGTCTATGATAATTTAGATGGGATGCCTCGATTCTATGCTCAAATTCGTCGTATCAACTATAAATGCTTCAAATTGTGGTTTACCTGGCTTGAACATACTCCCTCAAATGAAGCTGAGACAGCTTGGTCTGATGCAGATTTGCCTATTGGTTGTGGGAATTATGAACTAGGATCTTCACATTATGCTGAAGATCGACTAATGTTCTCTCACATTATCTCTTTGGAAAACAAGAAAAGGAAGAACTCATATAGTATCTATCCTAGAAATGGAGAGGTTTGGGCTCTGTTCAAGGACTGGAGTATTGGGTGGAGCTTGGTTGCCGACAACAAGTTGTTTGAATACGAAGTTGTACTAGTGCTTTCTGATTTTGATGGATCTGGAATTTGTGTGGTTCCCTTACTTAAGATAGAAGGATTTATAAGTTTGTTTGTGCAAGCAAAAGATAAATCATTTGTCATACCAATCGATGAAACACTTAAGTTCTCTCATAAAATCCCTTCTCACAGGTTGACTGGGAAGGAAAAAGAAGGTATTCCTCAAGGTTGTCTGGAACTTGATCCTGCATCTCTGCCTCTTAACTTCTCAAATACATTCCCTTCTGTTAGTCTTACAGAAAGAATTGAGAAGTTGGATCAGATTAGTAATTCATGTTTAAATTGTACATCTCCAGAGGAACCTAGGATCAATACGGTTCTTGACGTGGAGTGCAAATTAAATGTGAAACAAATTCAAGCAGCTGAAAAACAGGTAAAACAAAATCAAACAAGTGAGAATCACCATTATGGTACTCAGAGGAACACCAAAAGTGACACAGCACGCTGAAGTAGAAATCAAGCAGAAAGATGGCTTGGCTGATAGGGAAACTACAGTTCGAAGGAAAATTTCAAATTGCCTTTGTTCAAATTTCATGAAGCAAAGTTCCACAATTTTGGTGAAGGGAAGTCAATTGAAAACCTCCAACGTGGGCAGATTTGGGCTTTACGCGGTGGCACTGATAAGTATCCCAAAAATTATGCATGGCTAAAGAAAATCTTTCAGAAGGTGTACTACATATGGGATGCCTTGAGGCTTGCCCTGTTTTTGATTTGGACATTGGATAGGTAGAAGAGGCCATGCCAATTTCATGCAGAAAATTTAAAGTGCAACAACTGAGCATTATAACTGTGAAACTTGATATGCTTTCTCATCCTGTACAAGCCATACCAGTTGAGAGAAGAAAGAGATATCTTATCCTTCCTAGCTGTGGTGAGATTTGGGCTGTATATAAAAACTGGAATGTTGGATGGAGACTTTCAGATCTGCATACCTGTGAGTACGATGTGGTTGAAATTTGTGAATGTGCTGATGCTCTTCAGAGTTAGACCTTTGAAGGGTGTTCAAGGATACCGAACTATTCTCAAACCCGAGATAGAAGGAAAAACTATGGAGATTCCCATCCATGAATGTACTAGATTCTCTCATAAGATACCTTCATTCCCACTAACTATTGGAACAGAAGAGGCGCTGCAAGATTGCTGGCAACTGGATACTGCATCTCTTCCCAAGTAATATTTGAATACAGTTTTAATGGGCTGGGGTGTTGAAAATCTAAGTTTGACCTTTTGTTCTTCATGTTGATACCGACACAGGTATAGGTACATCAAATCTTGTAAAAATTTTGCTTCAATGTAGTTGAAGCCAAGTGTCTGATTTTTTTACCCCTTACTTCTGCAGGTGTCGTCATTTGCTGCATTAGATGTCGCAGAGTTGGTTTTATATTTCATTTCCGAGTAAGATCTGCATTTATGGTCCACTCTCTCAATGCGATGTTTAGTTGGAAATATATCTTATGAGGTTTTGCTGTTGATATCAGGATCACTACTAATTATGATATATTTGCACTGTGAATAACTTCGATTTGAGATTATTAACAACCTGGAATTGCTACTATTATTTACTTATTGGCAAACAAGGTTGTGATCCTGTTTACACTTGTATCTGGAATACAAGCGGAGTTATAATTTTTTTTTATATACCGAGTATTCAGCTCTTTGAACCGACTAGTCATGAGGTACATGTTCGGTCTTACGGAATTTTTCTATTGATCATTAACATAAATTGAAAAATGCTAATGGAGATTCAACTAAGTTACAATATTGATAATATTTTAGAATAGAGATCATTGGAAAGTTAAGATTCATAGTTTGATGATAACGATGTCTATCCTAGGGAAAACAAGAATGAGTGCGTCGGCTATTGCAGCTTTAGAATAGAGATCATTGGAAAGTTAGAGAATTTTTCTCCAACGGTGATGTTTGTGCGGTGCGCGCGTACGTGGCCTTTTCCACGTAATACGCGTGAGTGAGAAAAAATTTTCTCGCGACAAAAAAGCTACAGCGACGCGACAAAAGCTAGGGTTTTGACTCTTCATCCTCCGCTCCGCCTCCGCTATTTCTCTCTCACCGAAGCTCTCTCGCCCAAGCATAAGCCTCCGCGATTTCTCTCTCACCGAAGCTCTTTCGCCGAAGCTCCGCCTCCGCGATTTCTCTCTTGCCGAAGCTCCGCCTCCGCGATTTCTCTCTCGCGGAAGCACTCTCGCAGAAGCTCCGCCTCCGCGTCCGCGATTTCTCTCTCGAGGAAGCACTCTCGCCGAAGCTCCGCCTCCGCGATTTATCTCTCACTGAGCCCTCCTCCCTGTCCACGAGCGATTCGCCGCGAGCTCTCCCTGCCCGCGACGTCCTCTCTCCATCTCCGCGAACTCTCCCTGCCCGCGACCTAGGGTTGTCTCAACGGAGAGCACCTGCTGATTGGTAAAATTTCCTCTGCACTATTCCTTGGATCATACTTTCTTATTTGAATCATCTCTAATGCTTGATTGTTATGACATTAACTTGGAATGCAATTATGGTCTTTCTGTTGATTACCTCTCCAATTGGTGAGACACTTGAGCAGCGTGAGTCGGGAGTCACCAAGAAGGTTGTTTCTGCACAAATGAAATCAATTGCAGGTACACTGCATGAGCTATTCTGACTTGTTGGTTGTGTTGTTAGTAAATGTCCAAACTAAGATATTTTGCATAGTTGTTCTCATTGGGTAGTGTGCTTTATCAGTTAGCTATTTTAAAATAAGTTTCCATATTTGCTCTGTGGTGATAATTCACCAGTTTTGTGACACTACTTGACAAGTTTTAGACAGATGTAGGTTCAAAAGCTCATTACGCTTTGTGTACATTTTTTCTTTACAACATGTTTGATATGTTCAAACCCAACGAGCCTGATGAGCCCTATGAAGAATAGAATATGCTAAGTTTATCTGTAACAATTGGATTGTTGAACTGCAGAATAAAATATGTAGTTGCTTTGTGTTGCTTTATAAATTGCATGATTTGTATTGCTTTATAAATTGCATTATTGGTTTAATCAAGTTTATAGTTTCAAAATTAGATGTTTAGTTAATTGAACAATTGCTTTATTCTATAATAAGTTGTAGTTGTTATTTATCTATCTACTTATCTATTGTCAAATAAAATGCGAGGGCGCCCAGAAATGGAAGACAATAGAGTTGATGATCATGATTTCATTCCCCAAGTTGCAGATCATCGAAAGCCAAAAATTGGAATGGAAATCTCATCTCTAGAGGATGCATATTCATTCTATAACCAATATGCACGAGAAGCCGGATTTAGTTCAAGGAATAGCACGACCAGGAAAAAAACAAATGAAGTGACGTGGAAGCAAATTGTATGCTTTAAAGAAGGGCATACAGATCTAATGCGGAACAATAAATGTCCAAACACTAGTCAACCAGCAAGGGAAAGAACATGTGACATAGTCAGAACGGGTTGCAAGTCAAATATTGCATTTGTCAAGAAACAGACGGGATCTAATTGGGTTGTCTATAACTTCATAGAAATCTATAATCATTCACTCTCCACTCCATCAAAGGTACATTTGCTACGCTCACATCGTAGTATTTCAGCAGCCAAGAAAGCATTGACAAAACAGTTTTCAGAGGCTATTGTACCAACGTGTCAACAAATGCGTTTATTGAAGATGGAGTATGGAGGCCCTGAGCGGGTAGGTTGCACATAAATTGATTTTAAAAACTTTGAGAGAAATTTAAGGGATGAACAAAAGGGTATTGACGCTGAAACACTGATCGAGTTATTTACATCTGAGCAAGAGAAGTATTCAGCTTTTTTCTTTGATTACGAGACTGATTCAGATAACAGATTTTGTAGGTGCTTTTGGGCTGATCATGTATCAAGAAGGGCATACAGCGTATTTGGTGATGCAGTTGTATTTGATACAACATATAACACCAACAAATATGGCTTGATTTTTGCACCATTTGTAGGAGTTAATCATCATCATCAAACAATTCTTTTTGGTTGTGGGTTTCTTAGTGATGAGAAAACTGAGTCCTTTGTTTGGTTACTTACAAAGTTCTTAGAAGCCATGCCTAAAGGTGCACCAAACATTATCATCACTGATCAGGATCCTGCTATGACAAAAGCTATTGCACAGGTTTTCCCTCAAACAGTACATCGATATTGCTTGTGGCACATATTGAACAAATTCTCAGAAAAATTAGACCCTTTTACTTTTCAAAACCACTATCAAAACATAAAGAATGCTATTGCAAATTCTACAACACCTGCTGATTTTGAAAAGTCATGGGAAGAGGCTATCAAGTGTGCTAACTTAGAGAAAAATGATTGGTTGTCCTTGATGTATGGATTGCGACATAAATGGGTACCAGCATATTTTAGTCATGTATTTTCTGCAGGAATGTCAAGTAGTCAAAGATCTGAAGGCTCACATGCATTTTTCGAGAAATATGTCTCAAATAAGAATTCATTAATGGATTTTATTACACGTTTTAATAGAGCACTGAGATATCAAAGATATAAAGAGTTAGTTCCGGACCATATTGATATGAATGAGCATCCCAAGGTTAATAAACCTGGCCAATGGAAACTCAATTGGTTAATCTGTACACAAAAAAGAAATGACTGGAGTTTTAAAGTGAAATGACCGAGAGTCATAGTTATTATGTGCAACAGACATTTACAAGAGTTACCTCAGCGGTTTACCATGTGATGAAATTTCAAAGTAGTTCCTTTTCAAAATCAAGAGTGCTCATACGTGATCTATAAAGGGACTACATATCGTGTAGTTGCATGAAGTTTGAGTTTGAGGGTATTCCATGCAGGCATATGTTAGCATTTTTTCGTATCAATCAAGTGTTTCATTTGCCTAATACGTATATACTCAAAAGATGGACACGAGATGTAAAAGTTGGAGCAATATATGCTTTAGGGGAGTAAAATGTCATTGATGATCCAAATTCAGAAAGGTATTTGATGTCAAGACACTCGAGGTTATCCTATAAAGCTTCAGTATTAGTTGATGATGTAACTTTGAGTAATGAGAGGGCAACTTTCTTGGATGAACAATTCGATTATATCTACAATAAAATGCAAGGGATGCCCATTAGTACAACATGCAATGATAGAAGTCAAAAAAAAAATCCATTGATGAAAGCCTTGGTATTATTGATCCTTCTACAGTAAGAACTAAGGGATGTGGGAAGAGATTAAAATCATTAAAGGAGAAATCAAGCTCAAATTCCAAGCTTTGTTGTGGATGTGGACATCGAGGAGTGTCACATGATAAGCGTAACTATCCCGATTTGCAACAAGGGTATGGGTCAATTCAATTTTGCATTTTTATTATATGCTTTCTTGCAAACAAATTTATGTTATTATATTTTGTATATGACAATGTGTAAATTATCAGATCAATTGAAAATAATAATCATATCAGTCTTGACGACACATATGAACATGATTTAGGATCTATAGTTGGTACTATCAAAGTTTTAATTTGTTAAATTATAGTGGTTTATTATTTATTGTGAACATAAAATTAATAAATTATCTTTATTAATGCAGATTCTAACAACATGCATTAGGAAATTGTATAGTGGGATCAGTGGTGGATTCCTTGGTTTTTCATTTCCTTTGATCAAATGATGCATTTTCATAAATTTTGAACGTCTATATGAATCAATGCTTGCATGCTGCTTGAATTCTTGTTTCATTGATTTTTACCAATGTGTTAAGAATCCAAATTATACGTATTCATTAATGTAAGTTTTATCATTTTATATTTCAAGTTGACTGTGTTCTGATGCCAAATTTTAGCTCTTAGAAGAGCTCTTACCATTCATTCTGTACTGCTGCTGTACCCTAGTGAACAAATATCTTTCAAATATTTGAGAGAGGCAATTTGTTTAAAATTTTCTTTTCAAACTATAATCAATATATCCCTTTTGTCAGTTTTATAAAATGTTTTCTACATACGGCAAATGTTATGCTTCCTTGCTACCACATTGTGATGTGTTAGATTATTGATTCAGAATACACCCAGCGGGAAGAGACTGAATCATATTGTTGTTTGTAGCCTCTTAGTACATCATAGACTAATACTTATGGATATAAATAATAAAAAATATTGTTATTGATGGCTTATGCTTGCATAATAAAGAATAAATTATAGTTGTATATTTAAAGCCAATTGTTTTGAAGAAACTAGACATAATGAATCTATGCAACTTGTATTGCTAACCTATGGGCATAATAATTAGCTCTTCAAGTTCATTTTCATCACTCATGCATCTGTTGAGCTAATCAAATGTTTAGATGCTTCACATGTTCTTCATTGGAGTATTCTTATCATGAATAACTCTGCATTTATGTCAGATTCTGAAGTCAATACCGTTCTTTCTTTTTTTTTTTTTTTTTGGAAAAAGGGATAAACTGAGTGATCATGTCACTTTTTTATTTTAAATTGTGCTGCTAATACTATGATTACTGTTGTCGATTTTAGTGAATGAGTATGTCCTTTTCGCTCCAATGAACACGAATGACTATTCTTTACCTCTGGTGCAGGTTCCCTTAGGGCTGATTCAAGGGAGGGTAACTCATGTTATATGGCCACCCCAGAGAATAAGCAAAGTGGAAAGAAAGACGGCAACGGAGAGATGTTCACCACAATGATTTGCTTTGATATGAAAATTTTAACGATTTCCAGTTATATTTGAACCATTGGTAAAGCTGTTGACGATTGGTTCACTCATTCATAAAAAATTTTCACAAATGATTGAATTTTTGTACTCTTTCCTTTTCTAACAATCTTACAAGATCCATTTTCCATGATTTTCTTAGGGAACTTACTTTTCTGTCACGTTTTTTGTTACTCTAAAAACTGAATTGAGGTGGACACTCCCCATGCCCAAAAGCCTCATTTTGATGTAAGAATTGTATGATGAGTTTTCACTGTTACTTAATGATAGTACCCACCTTATGTGGGAAATGATGTTTTTTTTCTACGATTGTTTAAATCAAAAGACAAATAATGTGTGAACATGAGTGTGTATAAATTGGTCTCGAATTTATTGGGCAGGGAAGACTGTCTACTTTTAAGAGTAATCATATGAAATCTAGATGTTTAAATTATTATAAATAAATAAATAAAGAGGATGTTTGCTGGATCTAATTTAGTAACTTTTTAAAAAATTACTCTTTAACACTTTTTAAAAGTTGTTATTTATTTTAATTCTTTGATCACAAGGTTAATTTGTAAATTAATTCTATATTTATTATATAAAAGAAACTACGCTGTGATACGATCAATAGTGAGATCAGAAAATTATAAAAGAAACTCATATTTACCTTGAAATTTGCAGGGTTTTTGGAGCATGAAGGCATCTGGATTCATATGCCTTCTTCCCCCGTTCCTCGCATTCCCTTGGTTGGATTAGTGAGCACTAAATTGTCACCTTAAATGATTTAAGAGTGTTCTTAAATCATGAATCCTAACATTAAATTCTAACAAACCATATGAACTCAAGAAGATTCATGCACGGAATCTAGTTAACATCAAATTGACCGCACAAACAAAAAGGCATAAAAAAAGATAATTACCCAAATTAAGACTACGTTTGTGCTGTAATGTAATCAATTTTATAATGTAATCAACTTTGTAATGTAATTCATATTACATTATTACGTTTGGAAATATGTTGTATGTAATCTTTGATTATAAGAGCGATTATATTCTTTTATTTGATGTCATTTATTTTTTAATAAAAATTATAACTCGTATTATTATAAAATAATAAAAATATCTTAAGACCTCTGTCGGCGATTGACATGGCCGGTGAGCGGCCGGTGGGCGACCGACGGCTGTCGGTCAGTCGACGGTCTTTCGGCGGTCGGCCAGCGAGCAACTGGCAAGCGATCTGTGGTCTGCCGACAAGCGACTGGCGAGCGGTCGGAGGGCGGCCGACCGACGAGGGAGGTGGTGTTGGTAAATTTGTTAAGTGATGATTTGATGAGATAAGAAAGAAGTATTTTTGACATATTAAATTTTATGCTGGAATGTAATTTGGATTACATGATACTTGACTTGTAATTCATATTATAAAAGTTTATTAACTTTTGTAATCCAGATTACATTATATTACATGATTAAATTGATACCAAACAAAGTAATCAACCTTGTAATGTAATCTGGATTACATTACAAGGCTAATTACAGCCTACCAAACGTACCCTAAGTCTTTAGTTTTTGATCTTTTACTTACCATAAATGATTCCTTGCTGTCAGCTTTGAAATTGTAAAGTGTGATTGCAGTATCATCTTAAATTGCAAAATCTTATGTTCTGTAGGTATTTAGTTATGATGGCATTCATTCTCCTGATTGTTTATCTGTCACTGCAGCAGGCATAGCTGTGTAAGTCTATTTAATGCAAGTTTATGTATTTTTGTCTTGTTTCTACTAGAGACACATGTTTTGCCTCTTCAAGTTGTACCGTTGGTTAGTTCCAGTGCAATACTTTTGTGCTAATTATTGCTTACACGCAGAGCTCTTTCTGAGGTGCCTAATACAAAATTAATTGCTGGAGTCAGAATTGGCTTAGTGGGAGATAAATTTATTGTCAATCCCACTACCAAAGAGATGGAAGATTCAGAATTAGATTTGATAATTGCGGGGACTGATAATGCTATATTGATGATAGAGGTTTGATCTTTAGAATTTGATTCCCCTACGTGAAATTTTGTAGTAATTGATCTGCAAAAGCAAATTAATAGTATCTAATATATTTTACTATTAGATGCCTATCACCCTAATCTAGTTCAAAGGCCAAATAGCATCCATGTAGCTAAACATATATTTATAGGGATTAACATGACTTACAATTGCAGTATTAATCTTTGTCAATGAGTTAAGTTAGATAAACATATTAAACAATTTGGATCATTGTGAGCTCATACTATGATTGTACATCTACTAACATTATGTATGGATCAAGATGATTTTATCCTTACTGCTTTTTTGTTTTCAAAATCATCCATTTTTAAAGTTATTTTGCTATATTTTAGTCTTGTTGGACTGAACCTTGAATGGCTCACACAATTCTGGGGGCAAAAAGCATGGATGTGCTTACAGGCAAGGTTTAAAATTTTCACTCATGCTACATTTTGGGTCTCTGAACGGAATGATATAGTTTTGGCATGATATTGGCTGCTCTGATGGGTAGGGGAAAAGAAGAATAAGAGTGGGAAGGAAGCTAGCTTGAGAAGGTCTAGGCTGTCACTGGAGAAACACTAGTCATGATCTCTCCTATGAGCTTCTTGCAAGTTGCAAAACTGGGAGAAGAAGCTCCTCACAACCATTCATAACATTTAAGGTTTTATGTCTAGAGGAGTTCACAAGCTTCGACGCGGATTGTGCAAGACATTAGAGCATGGTGGAGGCTCTTGGATGAAGATGCTTGGACTCGAGTGTCTTGTTGAAGGTTGTGGATGAACTCGGGCTCAAGTGAGGGGTTGTGGAAGGAGCTTGGTCTCGTGGAGGATGATCATAACAATGGCAGGATAGCAGAGTCTTCTGCTCACGTAAAAGGTATTTGAGCTTATCGCGTGCTTGGTCAATCGGCGGAATAAAATTTTTTACCTGTCTGACCGGCATGGATTGAGATTTGAGAAGATGTTTCCAGGTTCATACCTTAAAATGGAAGGTATGCTTTGTTGTGTCAGTGGAGGCTGCTGCTATGTCTTCTTCATATAGGTTACTGCATGAGGCGACTAGCAACATAGTCATTGATGAGTGTTTTAGAGAAGGGCAGATATAGGTGCCTTGAGCTTAAAATGACAAGCGCACCTTGTAGTGCCAGTGGAGGCTGCTGCCATTGCTTCACATTGAGTGCCGGGAGGCTACTAGCAATGAAGTCTTCAACTAGTATCTGAGAGAAGGGCAAAGTATCTAAGTATCTATGATCTCTTTTTGGTTTATTGATTCAGGAGAAACAGATGATCATGAGTTTGGCCATAGAGGTGCTGCAGAAACATGTGGTGGTGAAGGAGGGTATGGTTCTATGGTATCATGATCATATGAGAAACATTTGAAGACGGGACAAAAAAGAGATGACTGCAGTTGACACACAAGGTTTTGGCTAGAATGGTGGGATCTACGGTTAGGAGAATCTGATACCAGTAAGATAAAACCTGGATTTGTGTAGTTTGGATTAGATCTCGAGGAAATGCAACTTGTCTCTACTGCGGCTTGGGATGCAGATCTGGACCCTGGGCAGTGCAATATCTGATCCGAGAGGTGACAGTACAGCCTGGATCAGATAACATGAAGAAGACACTTGAGCAGATGCAGTTCTGAACACACAAAGTCTAATTGGCTGTGGCAAAAAGTGCCTAGGTGCTCATAATTCGAGGGTAGGGATAGAAATCATTGTGGAGGAGGAGACATAAGAAGAGACAAGTGTATCACCAAAAAAATTAAGGATTTTTAAGGGAGGGGATACCTTGTTGTCTCATTATACTGGCTGCATTTCCCTAGGTGTATTGAAGATAAAATCCGAGATAGAAAACATGCTCTAATACAAATTTGAGAGGGAAACAAAAGAGAACTATTATAGCACACTCACACACACACTTGACAGTGGGCAATGCAAGATCTGATCTGAGAGGGGACAATACAGCCTGGATTAGATTACATGGAGAAGCATACTTGAGAAGATGCAGTTCTGAAGATTCACAATCTATTTAACTATGGCAAAAATCCTTGGGCGCTTAGGATTGGAGGATAGGGATAGAAATCATTGTGGAGGAGGATACATAAGGAGAGACAAGTGTAGTACAACATGAAAAAGGATCTGAAGGAATGGGAGGCCTTGTAGGCTCATTATACTTGTTACATTCTGAAGATTAAATCTGTAACTTGGAGATAGAAAACATGCTCTGATACAAGTTTGAATCGGAAACAAAGATGTACATCCACACATATAAATGACTAGCATACCCATAGACAAAATGTGATATGTGCGACTAAACCTGTACCATAATAACTGTGCTACCTCTAAGAATGATCAATATGGATTGCACATTTCTTTAAAAAAAAATGGCAAACATGCTCCGATACAAGTTTGAGTCGGAAACAAAGATGTTCATGCATATATATATATATATATAAAGGACTCTAGCATATCCATAGACAAAATGTGATATGTGGGACTAAACCCGTACCATAGTAACTGTGCTAATTCTAAGAATGATCAATATGGATTGCACATTTCTTTATAAAATATATGGCAAATTAACTATAAATAGAAAAGATTTGCAAATTAATTCCATGTATTTGTATCCAGGATGATTCACTACAAGTCTGTGGTAAGGAGGAAAGAATATTCAAACAACTTTAATATTGCAGGATTTAAGGTGATTTTCTAGCAGAATTATTTGATGGCTTCATATTGGCAATTCAATGATCAATATTCTAACATTCTACTGATCTTAATCAAACAACTTCAATAAAAAGTATTGATGCCTGCACCATGATTGGTGTCTCTTGGTACAAACTAGAGGTGGACTAATGGAGAGATAGTGGCAGGTGGAGGAAACAGAGAGTCTACTAGTGCTCTTTATGCCAAGGAGGATAAGGAAGCTATGATGACAATGTGGATGGTGAACGAGTTAGCGTCCTATTTTGTTGTTTTTTTTATCATTTATTTTGGGGAAAATTATTTGCTTTAGTGACACTAAGCTACTTCTATTCCGTCAATATTTGTTGTATATGATTCCATAACTTTCTCTTAGGCATAACTGTGTTCACCTAGTTGAACAATGTGAATAAGTCAATAGTTTGTTAGCTTTAGGGTGGACGAGGGTTAATAATAATTCTAAGTATGCATCTAAATGTAATATTCTTTTATGTAGGGCTACTGTAATTTCCTCACTGAGGAGAAATTGCTTGAGGCAGTAGAAATTGGGCAGGTATTGTTACTAAGTTTCTTTTTATACTTTTTATTATTTTTATTGAATTGTCAATTACATTATATATGCAACTGTGGAGATTGTTTGAGGATGTAGGAACTAGGCAAGTACTCCTCATCAATTCGGAGATGTGGCTGCAATTTATCATTTTTGGCTTTTCTTTATTGGTTAAATTGTATGATGCAGACACGTGTGAAAAGAAAATTCTTATATTTTATGTTCT
Source organism: Kaempferia rotunda (assembly GCA_037177415.1). NCBI lineage: Eukaryota > Viridiplantae > Streptophyta > Magnoliopsida > Zingiberales > Zingiberaceae > Kaempferia > Kaempferia rotunda. Next base: position 6,005,174 of record JBAMIB010000125.1, on the reverse strand, counting down.
CATTGATTTGAGATAGCTTAGTTGTCGGTGTTTAAAACCAACAACTCCATTCATTTTCTGGTATGTTTACTGTTATTTTTAGAATATACAGAACCTGGGGTTAGCTATGTAAAGGAGGTTGAATGCTACCTGAGTAGAATGAGGGTGATAAGAAATTTTTGATGTCTCAAAGTATTTGCCTAAGGACCAAATGTAGGTATTAAGAGAGGGCGATATGAACAAACGAAGTTGTTTAGCGGAGTCCTAAGAAAATATAAAAGACTATCACGGTCTATCTCCTCATGGACTGTGACTTGTGGCCCTGATATATCCTTTGAGTATCAACCATGCATGTGGGTGTTTTTGATAGATGTGATCATTGAATAATAGTCAAAACCAGAATCTATCTAAACTAACTAAACTCAGTCTCAACTTCAAGAGACTTGACTGTAGATGTTAATATTGATTACTGAGGCCTGCATGGATTACAGGCTAATTTGGTTGTCTTGGCTTGATCCTTCTCTTGTGCTCACTTTTGGTTTGTGCCAAATGTTCCTTCATCATTTTATCATCAATTCATGCACTTATGTTCTTTGTCCTTGAGGTTAGTAGGAGTTTTTGAAGTTTTGTTGGATCATAGTGTGCCTCTTAGGCTAAAAAACATTTCATAAGATTATGGAATGATTCATCGTAAGGAGTGTTGAGAAATCAAGAAATAACACACAACGATTAAAATTCCGTTCTGTTCTGGGCAGCGCTAACGGTTTTTACCGGTCCCCCATTGCAGCGAAACCAACACAAGAGGCGGGATAATTTTGTGCGTCATAGCGTGCATCAAGGGTCACGCGATGGAAGGAATTGCGTCGCGTCGTGCCATAGAAGGAATCACATGACTCCTAAACGAGCGGAGGTGGCGTACCGGAGGCGTCAGAGATGTCGCGGGACTCCTCCGGCACTGCTGGAAGCGTCGCAGACCAAGTGTCCCGGAGGCGCCTTCGATCCCTCTTCTAAAAACCCAA
>JBAMIB010000125.1:5974712-5988349 GCA_037177415.1 Kaempferia rotunda | reverse complement strand
TAAGGGTAATTAGGTAAATTAGTATCTGTTATAATTGGTTAGGGAGTGAAAATAAAACTTTTTGCATGTAGGGACTGCATGCAAAGGCCCAGTTTTGATTGGGGAGTTTAAAGTAAGTTACCCAAGAATTAAGTTAAGAAGATCAGTTATTGAAGCCGGATAAAATAGTAATTATCCTTTGGACTGGATGAGCCTTTAGGGGAAATTGGAGTGAAATTTTAAGAAAAGAGAATGTCAAAAATAAAAAAATCTCATTGGATTTATCTGAAAAAAGTATTTATTAATAATCAAGGGATGAATTCCCAAGTTATATATATGTGTGTTTATATAGAGTCTATACCTTGTAATTTAAAAAGAATAGAATCATGTACTTGAATTCAAATCTTTGTAAGAAAATAAAAGGGATATTTCTAAAAAGGAAAATCTCTTAAAAAAATTAAAATTAATATAATAGGACGCTAAAGAATTCATAAATACTAAAAATATATGAAATACCCTAAAATTGAAAATCACTATAAAAAAAAACTTCAGATCGGTTGAGGACCTTAATGATGGAATTTGGGCTAATAGTTACCAATTATGAGTATCCTACATATAATAAATGTAGATTTTTAAATTCTGAGTGTGTGACTACCTACAAAGTTTGATTCTAAATGGTCAATCAAAAGTTTTGATGTTCAATTGATCTACATCACTTATCACTACATGTTTATTATTATTATTATTATTATTATTATTATTATTATTATTATTATTTCTCTATATATTATTGTATATAAAGTTCATGTTACTACTACCAATATAATTTGGTTACATAAATCTTAAATCTTATTGAGTTTCTCATGATTGAATTTATGTCTCTTAGAGTTTAGTTGGAGAGAAGATCTTAGTAAAATAATATATATTTTTAACCAATTTGTAATATCCTTTTACATAGGTTGAATTGATTAATTAGAATTGAAAATGCAAAGAAAATTGTTACAAGTTTAAAATGATTAGAGTTTTAGAGATTAGTTTAGAGAATTTAGTTAGAAATAATTTAAATTGCAGTCGAAAATTAGATGGCACCAATTGAAATATCATCAAATTAAGAATGCATTTAGTTGAAATTTATTGAAATAGGGCTAATTTTTGAAAAAAAAAAAAAAAAATCTAATCTTCAATTCCAATGAACTCATGGTGGCAAAAGTCAATTCGCTCACCCAACGCCTCCGCCAATCCGTCTCAGAGCTAACACGAAGGAACGGGGGCTACTAGCCTCAATTCTAATGAACTCATGAAAGAATAGAATGAAGATGAGTCTTCATTGCTTGCCTCCAAAAAATTTACCATGAATTACTCATTCAATTTTGCCACACTTGAATCTCATTCATATCTCATTGTACAATTTGAGGAAATCATTATTTTAATAATCTAAGAACCTCAATTAATAATTAATATGACATGATATTATTTATAATCTAATATCATTGACATTAATGATAATATATGATGTCCTCCTATCATTTATTATCTATCTATCTATTATTACATTTCAACTCTACACAAAATATTTATTATATTGTATCTTTCATGTAATTATTTTCTATTAATTTAATTTCAATACTTAAGCATATTCATGATGCCACTTCAATAACTCCTTTTAGCAACCTTTTATGATTAGTTTATTTAGGAGAGCTGCAGAAAGCAAAACTAAGGAAAATTTTCCACAGTGAAAAAATTTCTGTCATTTATTTCATTAAAATTTTTAGAGTGAAAAGAAACGTAATTATCAGCGGATAGTTTTAGAGCCAAAATTAAGCACCTCAAAATCGGACAGAGTGCAGCGGATGGAAAAAATGATGCATGCTCCCTTTTTTATTCACAAAATTACACTATATAAAAAAAAATAAGTACGCATGCATCCATTTTAACTCACAAAATTATATCATGTATCAAATAATGACACATATCTCCTTTTTTATTTATAAAATTACGTCTCATATATCTTACTTCCTCAATCAAAATAGACAAGCATATAAAGGAAACAATTTCTTCGTCCTTTCTCTTCTCTTTATTCTAGGATAATTTTCTACCATGAAATCCTTTTTCTTTCTCATCTATGCTTTAGAGTACACAGAGTATTAAGGACACTCATAAAATGCTATATTTCCCAAGGAAATTTATTTTTAAGAATGTTGCATGAAATGGATCGAAAATAAATAAATAATGACAAAAAAATGATTGTTATTATTGTAGTATCCATGTGTATATCCTACTATTTTGTGTCTTTGTACTATGAAGTGTTGTAAAGATTGAACAATTATTGAGATCAATTGTGGTTCTGTGGTTCACTATCATACATTTAAAATTATAGTGTTCTATAAAGATATAATTAAGCACTAAAGATTTAATTTATATATATATATATATATATATGATTTCAATTAGAAAGTATAGATTTGATTCATCTTTTTCAAACTAAACATATATATTGCAGTTGGATAGTTAAGGGTATAATTCATGCTCTTCTCGAAGAGAGGCCACCTGAAATCAATTCATGATCAGAAAAAAAGCCTGTAATATTTTGTCGTATTAATGCCACTTAACTTAAGGCATCTCTTTTTCAACTGTAATAAGATTAAATTAAAATATACCACGTACCTTCCATCATTAATTTTCTCTTAAATATTAAATGGTTGGCCATCGGCATGTATATATATATTATATTATATTTATGTATGAATCTTTTTTTTTGACCTTTGTTGATTAGAGATGGAGGCGTTATAATATTATATGAATATATGATTTTTTTTCTTTTTCTTTTATTGTTGATTAGAAATCTAGATGGATGCATTAATTATAAGAAAATGTAGCTTTTCTTTATCATGCTTGTAGTGCTCACTTTGGACTTTTGTGCCATTGTGGAGAGGAACTTTGCATCCACGATGTGGCAAGATAAGTTCTTGAACATGGTTCGTACTTCAAAATCTATAATTTTATATTATTGATAGTAAAAGAATAAATTGTATTGATTGGATCCTTGTTTTGACTAAATTATGAGTATAATAATGTCCTTAATTGAGCTTCATAATAAATCTTGAGTTCCATAAAAAATTTAAAGCACAATTCTAGATAGGGGAAAACATTTAGAGAAGTGAAAAAATTATGTAATTTTTCTTATTTAATAGACTTTCAAATCAAATCAAATCTTTTAAAAATCTTTAGTTTAAGTGTATGAAGTGTTTTGCACTAAAATATAATTAACAAAAGTATTATGGCCCTATATGTTGATTAATAATAGATTACACAACATAAGATAATCCGATTTTATCCCTGGGATGTCTATAAAGCTCTAGTTTAAAATCACTTCAGAGCTTGAATCTTTTAGGAAGTAAATATCCTTATTTTCAAGCTACAAGATCTACCAATCCAAGAAATACTTTTGTAATAAATTTAAAGTCTCATTTTTAAATTTACTGCCTGGAATAATTAACGACGTTTCCTAGAAGTTGGTAGTGCGCCTATACAACAAAACCGTAGATTACAGAATCTAATCATCAATACAAATTCCAACTACACTTGTAATGCAGAATAGCTTTTCAATTTCCATTAAATACAGGCCTTCAGTGTCAGTGTATCGTCCAGAGTTCGATAATTTAAATAACCGCAATTAATTGTTGTAGAAACTTTTGAACTCGGAAAATACATTAAAATATCATTGATCAGAGATCAAACTCACCCTAGAGGCCTAGACTATTCGGTTGCAGAATTACTGGATGATCTATCGATGATTTCGGTATCCTGTCTTCCTCTCAAGGATGGCTGATCACATGTTTAATAGAGATGAAGTTCACCCTTGACTATTCTGCTGGAGAATCGCTGGGCGATCTCTCATACAGGCGGTAAATCAAAGATGATTTCGACATCTGTGGTTCCCTCTCAAGGGCCGCTATCACATCTTTAACAGAGATGTTACGTGCAACTTTTGGATGGGCCAGGGCATTGTTCCTCCCAAATCTCCTTGCACCACCTGCAACATCAGATTTTTAAGTAAAGGATCAGGATGAATCATGCTATTTCATGCTTCAATATAATATTAACTCTTGCATACGATGCAGTGAACTGCAATGAATTTTACTAGTAACTCTTGTTTTATGTGTTGGATCAAAAGCAGATAAGGAGAGCACCAAAGGATCGGACTGAATCTAAATATGTAGTTGATAGCCAAACTGCATCACTATAATGGTTAGTTGATAGCAGACACGAAAAGTCTCAATTCTACTCAAGTCAGATAATAGATCGAATCAGATAAATTCACTCAAATATAATCCAAGGGCAACGTAGAGTGACACTTTATGACTTGTTTAGTCTGAGAAACCAATTAGCCTATTACTAGATCAGACTGTCCAAATCCAATCCTTGTAGACCATTTAAATCATCTGAATAAGAAGTGACCATTTTTTTCCTAACAAGATCATACTCACTTGCTAATACCATTTTTATACTTGGGATTGAACACACGCATAGAGATATCAAGCGTCATATGTTGGTAACAGACTTACCAGATGATGACAAGGAAGATCCTTTCTTTTCTGATTCATGTTTTTCTCTGGGACCTCTTCCAGAGTTCAGTGGAGATTTACTGTTTGCACTTTTACCTAGCTGGGAAGCAGAAGCCCCAGCAAGATCTTCACGTCTTTGACGAGCTCGCTCAGCCATGAGTTGCCATTTTGACAGCATATCATCTCCGCCAACAGCCGCTCGAGCTGCAACATTTGCAGCTGTGGTTCTCATTTTATCATCTTCTTCTTTGTTAACCTGCCCATACAACAAAGTAATTACCGGGAAACAGAAAAGAAGGCAATAATTCCACAAAAATCAACGATACCTTCGTGGCTTTAGAACGATCCTCTTTGTCCTTGTCTGCATCAGCTTCTATGTTTCCATCCATCTGCAGTTACATATATCAGAAACTATTGTACACTTTGTAGTGTCCATCTCAAGTCATGCATCATGTCAAAATATGCTAAACGGATAATTCAACAAGACAAACAGAAAATTGATTCAGGAAATCTCTTTAGATTTACATCAGGCCAAACAATTGAGGAAGAAAGTCAGATGCCAATATCTATATACATATAGCAGTACTTGATTCACATATTCCAAGGGGTAAATAGCCTAGATGGGTGCATGCGATAGCCCTATCTAATATGATACAAGAAAGCTTAATGAACAAATCTTAGTTCAAATAATAATACTATATTCTAAAAAATGAATATTATCAAATTTCAATACTAAAAAGAATAAATAATGAACAAAATTGATACCACAACAGATGGACAAACATAGCCTTATATAAGGAACTAAAGGAGGCCATGGAGAAATTGTTTCCATTATGATGAGCATACTAGCAGAATAAGTAACCCAAATAGCTTGAATTTATTTACTCAAAATTGTTTTCATCATGATTAGCATATGTTCATGTGAATATTGTGCATAAGCATACCAATATGTTTTCAAGATTACTAACATTTTAACAATGTGATTAGATACAATAATGCATATGACAAACTATTACCATCTGATCATCATTTCAATCTAAGTGAAAGTGATTGTCCTTTTATATACTAAAATAAACGACCATCCATTCACATCTTCAAATTAATCTAAACTTGCAATTTATGATTTTTTTTTCCTTTCTCAAATGCCATATGGCATAATCTTTAGGCTTATTATTACTTGGTACACCTATTAAATAAAAGTATCTTCTACTCTTTCTACTTAAGAATTGACATTTCAATTTGCAACATACAAACTCACGGTTTGTAATTTTGTATCTTGAAATTTTATGTAAAATTGTAATACTATTCTACTTTAATCAAAGTTTTAGGATGATGCTTTGAATAAGAACAATAGCTCAACATTTTTCCTTTTAAAATTTGAATGAAAAACCATGAATGATGGATAAATTGCTATTGTCTTTTTTCTTTCGATGATAAATGATGGATATAATTGCCTTGATGTCTTGAATAAGTAATGAAGGAGAAAATTCTTGTTTTATTTTATTTAATTTTTCAAAATGCGATGAAGAATGGCAAATATACATAAAGATATATTCAAAGAGCATAAATACCATTTCCGCCCCAAAAAAGAGCATATGTTGTCACTAGCAGGCACTAGCACAAGTTCATCACAATTGCCCACTCACTTTTCAGTCACTTCGTAAACTCATACTAATCTTGGTATTGTACATCTCACAAGCTTTATCAGCCTAATAAACATGAATTGGCACCCCTTTAGGTATGTTCTATTCTAACCTACATATGAAATCACATTTTAACCATGTGATTGTGAACTTGATTCTTATATCAAATTTCATTCTAATTTAGCCTTCAAGCACTATACACGAGAATTAACAGAGCAGTGAAATCATGTACATTAAATTAGAGGTGGTATATACTAAAAACATAGTATCAACAATTGAGAAGCAAACCAATAATTTACTAGCAAAGAGGAACCATTTATGTACTCACGTCAGTTACTTTCTTATGTTTTTCAGTCTCTTCAGCCTGCTTCTTGTCCCACTCTTCCTTGGCTTTCTGATTCATTGAAAAAATCTGGCGTCGAACATCCGATGTGATGACAAATTGATGCCTAGATTTTTCAATATCAACCCTCTGGGAGAGGGATAACAATCAAAGGGTAGTGGGAATCATAAATAAAACCATACACCTCCATGATTATACTAACCTGTTTTGACAGTCTTATCAGATAAGATATCAAACCTTTCAAACGCTCCTCGACACACTGACAAATATTGTGGATTATTAAGTAAATAAATTACCAACAAGATGAAGCACATGATATAAATATATATTACCATTGATAGACAACGTTCCACATCACCACCGATAGTCTTCAAACCACATTTCAACACTGCAACAAACACCACAGATTAGAAGTGTCAGACCAAAATGTCTTCCTAAGGTTTAAAAATAAATAAATAAATAAAGGGAAAGAAACATTTATTTCATCAAGTAGAAGAGGGCAGTAACTGATATCTGATAGCTTTTTCTGAAGAGGGGCCTTCTGCAATATCAACCTGTCTTCTTCTTCTTGTACAACCCTTCGAGTTGCTTCTGAAGCTCGACTATCCTCTTTCAGACCTGATAATAACTGCTCTTCCTCTTCCTATTGAATAGTCAGAAATACTCTAAATATAAATTTGGTATCATTATAAAATTTTCAAAAGCTAATACCTATCCATAAATTAAGCACAAAACCAGGTTCATACCCTTAAATTAACTCCACTAACAGCAGTAACATCATTTAGCTGTTCGATGCTTTGATCAAGAAAAGCACCGGCAGTCTTCTGTTTTTTGCTGAGGGCATAATCAAAGAATTTACAAGTTATATAGTTCTAGGCACGCTCCATGTCTCATTTAAAAGAGTACGAGGTTAACCTGGACATGGGTGGAGATGAGCCTAGTGCATCAAGTGGTTTCTTCTGCCCAGCAGATGGTTTCTTTAAGGGAGTTTTTGTGGCTGCCCCAGACTGGGGTGGAATTGCAGAAGTCACCTGTTGCAAGTGAATTTACATTTACATACTAACAGCAAAAAGTAATCATAAAAAAAAAAGAGAATTTCATGTGAAAGGAGGTTCGTGCATTTTACAGAAGGTTAGTTGTAGAGAACATTTTATGAAATTGAAATCATGGGGTGCATTTTGCAAACAAAATGCAAAACATTTGGGTAAATGCCAAATCGTCAGATAGTCGTACATGAACATACTGTATTTCATTCATTATCTGGGTTGAAAATGTAATTAAAAAAGCACTATCACTGTTGCTTCATGCCAGTGTAAGACAGCCATACTTTAGTACTTCACTGCCAACAGGTACCAACTTAAATGAGACACATAGTGAGTAGGTAGTAGTGGGCAAAAAAAAAAAAAAGTCGTTTCATTATTCTACTGACTGCGGACTTCTTGGTTTATCATATTCATGCATTTATGATCTGCATAATTGCATTCATACTACTGAAAAGTGCTCTATTTGCTCACGATACCTTTTTGATAAATGTGGACAAATAATGTAAATCTTGGTCCTCTCTGCCTCCCTTCGTATGATTTCTTATTAGATTTATTCTAGATGTTCAGTTCCATTTCAGTTATATAATAAGTGATTGTTTGGGTACCATAAGTGATGACTCTTATAGGAGAAAACATTGCCTAGTTCCAACATTATGAATAAACTCCAAAATAATATACAATGAAAACGGACAGTCCTTTTATAGCGACAACATGAAAGGGAAATTAATTCTATTCCTCCAAATAAAACGGACATTTGTCCAGTGATAGAGAGGGTAACATAAAAGCCTAAATCAACCAATAACGCAATGTCAAGTGAGTAATTGAAGATGATATATAAATGAATGGAAACGACCATTTCAAGACATTCTTGTAAGATGGTTAATTTTTTCCTCCCTAAACTCTTTCAATGTCAGAATTCCCGCTTGTTCCTTCTCTGATCTCCCTTGCATTAGAAAGTAATCTACCTCACCTTCACACGTCCCTGGAAGGGGATGGTTTGGAAGGAAAAATCCAAAATCCAAAATGTTTTAAAATGGAGGAAACTAGGTATGCCCGGGAATGAAAGACCATATGCTACCTTCCCAGCTCACGAGGTATACCGTCTTGGTTATAAATGATCCCACTGCTTTCAGACCCTTCTATATTGATCGCTTCCATTACTTTATTCTTTCAATGAAAGTTTGTGTCTAGCAAGCACCAAGCTAACACTCTTATTTCACCATGCACTTAGAGGACAAGACAACTACGGGAAATCATTTATGTGCCTTTTTCTTCTTTATCCTAGCAAATCAAAGTGTAGAGGTTGACCTTGCACGAAATAATACCAGCTAAAGCCCTTCTTGAATGGTCACCAATGATAAAGGAGTTAAGGGTGTAGAATCAGCTAAGCGGACTGAAGAGAAATGGCCACCCCCAAAAGAGTGTAATAGTTTATCAATCAAATTCCAATGTGTTGAAGATGGATGAGAAAAAAGATCTATCGAAGTTATGGGACATAGAAATTGCATTAGCGACAGAATGTTCCACTTGTCATGTTTCCTTTGCCGGAATCAAATGGTGAAGGAATCATGGGTAGGTAAATGGTTCCCTCTATTTCTTCGAGAAGAAAATGAAAAGGGGCCCATTTACCTTCCTGCCTAAATGAGTCAATATAAACCAGCTATAGCCAATTGTATTTATAATTTTAAAAAGAAACTTATGTGTTCAATATTTATCTTAGGATTATTTATTTTATTAAAAAATAAAATAATGGCAACTCACTTTTTTCCCATCCAAGGGAAAGATGGGGGAGAAAATTATATATGTTGTTTTTTCAATTAAAGAGACATGAAAGCAATCTATCATTTCTCTTATACTTTTTCATCCCTTTCAATATTTCATTCTCCCTCACTTTCTACCCTCCTAGGAAACACAATCTCAAAGTGAACTCTGATGCAGGCAAATATGGGAGAAGCAGAAGTGATAATGTGAGATAATGCAACCATCGATGAGGAGCCAATGCCCCCAAAACCTAAGATTCCTTTGAAGGTTTATACAAGAAGGGTGAGTCAAGGGCTAATATCAAATTGAAAAGTGTCATCAATGGACATTATGTTAATATTCTATGCTACTCTTTGCTAGTCCTGAGGGACAAAGGAGGCTAGCTTACACAAAGGTAGCTTGGTAGCACACTCTCTAGTTTGATACTCATGGTTTTAAGATATCATGCAGTGCTTTTGAAAAGCCTCTAATAGCACCAGTTCCCAGTTGAATTAACCAAGCACAGTATATGTCACAGAGAGACACAAGTTCAAACTTTTATTTTGTCAAACATTATTGAAATTCTTTAACAATGAGACTCCAACCATTACTTTCTCTAATAAACTTCATTTTTTTTTATAAAGAAGAAATATCATTTTTATTTGAGTTGTTATTTGTTTTCTTTCTCGGTTCTTAAAGTAACTGCATAGAGATTGGATTATGAAAAAAATTTGGTATTTGCCACAACTATAAATTTGCAAATACTAACCTGCATATTCTGATCTGCTTGGCTAGGTACTGAGCCTGAAACCTGATTTGTTCCCATCATACTTGAAGAACCAAATGCAGAATTTCCTTGGTTAAAATGTGATCTACTGAATGAAGTGGTCTCTGAAGATGAAAATTGAATTTTATTTGGAGATTCAGATGTTTGATCAACCATCTCTTGTTTTACATAAGAGGTTGACTGCAATCCAGTATTTTTTTTATCTTTGTTTGCTGACATCTGCCAAGTAATTGGGTTATGTAGGGAGGTCGAATGGTTTGTCAAGGAACCAGTTTGTTGTCTCTTGGTTTCACTATTAGAACTTTGTTCATATGTTGGCATTTTTACCATATTCATGGACTGAGTTGGTCTTATTTGCGTCGAAACAAGTCCCTGAGTATGTGAAACTGTTCTTGCATGTGAATCTAGATTGGGTCTGAGAGAAGTCGAGGAGCTCATAGATGGCCTAGGATAGGTATGGGAATTATAACTATTAGTGCTACCAGGCACTGAAATAGATGGTTGCAACTGTTGTGGCCTGTTAACTGGCAGTGATGAACCAATCAACCCGTCCCTTTCAGAATTGGGAATATTCATGCTGGTAGAATAATTTTGAACAGAATGGGAACCTTTCCCATCTGACCCAATCCCAACTTCTCGAGGACCTGTGCTAGGACGCAAAGCGGGAACATGAGGTTGACCAGGAGAAGACGCAGGGACTTTGAGATTCTGTGATGGTAAAGAGTGGAGTGCAGGAAATGGTTGTGCTCCAGTTATCTGCTGTACACCGCCAGGAGAAACTTGGTGAGAGGAAGCTTGAGCTGGTAATGAAAATGGATTTGTGTATGACTGTGGATTTGAGCAGTCTGCACCTGAAGCTGTTGAGAAAGTCCACAAAAAGGAAATTGCAAAATAAAACAGACAAACTTTAAAAGGCAATAATATGTACAGAAAGCTATTTCTCTACACACAGCATCAAAGGATAAGAAAAGATGTCTCTGATAGTTACCTGCATTTGTACCTTTTGAGCTGCTTGTCTAAGCATCTGATCACCAACTATATTCCTTATCGCTCTCAAGAAGTCCTCTTTGCTGACTTCATTATTCTAGAAAATATGTTGCAAATTTAGGTCTGTTTTCCATAAGGAATCAAATTGTATGAATCTGGTTCTGGCATGTAATTTATTACAGGCATAACAAAAGAACATATAAAATGGTAGTCAAACAAAGATTTGGGATACAAGTGAAAGTTTTGAAGCTAAAGTTAACATAAAAGGTCGACACCCCCCTCTTCCTCTCTCTTCCTCAACCGATTCCTTTCCTCCGATCGCCGGCGGCGGACCATCCACCTCTGTTGGATGGAGTCGTGTTATTCCCACTGGTCGCCGGATCTTTTCTTCGCCTCTCCCGAACAACGTTGACCTCCTTCATCACGCGATCCACCGCCCCGATACTCAATCGGCCGAGTGTGCCCTAGCGACGGATCCATCGCCAAATCCTCTTTTTCTCCTCACTCGACTGCCCGACCACCGAGTGTGCCGAACCCTAGTTTTGATCCTCCGCCGCACACCTTTCCTCCTCTGCCATCTCCGCTGGCCACAACACCAACAGAGGCGAGCTCTGTTCATGGAGGTGGAGATACTGCTGTGAGAGTACAGAGGGCAGCATATTCTTTGGTTCAGGCTAATAGGACTTCTCCGGTGATCCGGCCAGCAGTCGAGGTTTAATTTAAGGGTAAGTCATGTTTATGCATTTGATTCATCCTGAATTTGAGTAATCTGTTGTTGGATTGCTTAATTAGTGTGTTGACTTGGTTTCAGATACCAGGATCCCCCCTATCGATCACCATCCCTCTGACTAGCACCTTCAGTAGCGAGTGATTAAGGGAATCTTCAAATTAGGTAAGTGGATTGTTTTGATTAATAGTTGTTGTCGCATGATTTAAGTTAATTGAAGGATAAAGCCATCTGATTAGGTATGTTAATTTTCTGTTCAGCATTTATACTGCTTATCTATTGCTAGTACTTGTTGATGGTAAATAACGAAATTTGGAGACCAAATTTTTTTTAGTGGGAGAGAATGTAAAATATCGCATAAATAAATATAAAATAATCGATATTATTAGATGAATAATGTTATGAACTTTTTCTATAATTTTTAGGAATTTTCTGGGATTTATTCGAAGCTCGTACGACGCACCTTGAGGGGATGACTCTGTAGGCGAACTGAAAGCTTGTTTGGAACACTCAACAAGTGGGAGTTAATTGAGGAATAAACTTAGGCTTTAATCGATTAAACCTAAGTATAAATTAACATAAAACCTAATCCCCCGATTTCTATTCGCCCGACCCCTCTCCCTCTTCTCTGCCAACTTGCCCGACGCCGCCACCTTCTCTCCCTTCGCGAGCTCCAGCATCGCCGCCACCACTTCGCCGGTGGGTTGCGAGTCCCACAGGGGTGCCCAGCGATTCTCCCTCCTCTCCTACATCGCCGGCGTCGGCCTCCTCTCCCCACTGTCGATCGTTGTTACCCTCTCCTCTGGCGCCTCTACTCCAACGCTACAGTCGATTCCGGCCTCCCATCGCCGCCTCTTCTTCGTATAGGCGCTGAGCACTCGAGCTTCGGTCTGGACACTAAGAACCTTCTGGGAGCAAAGCACTCTAGCCCTTCCCCGCGCTGAGCACAGGATGCCGACAGGATTTGGCTATCGACAGCTAGCCTCAGCCCCTCGCTCCTTCTACTAGTCTAATTCTAGGTAATCCCTAACCCTAGATTTGAGTAGTGGGTGATGGATTGATCGGAGATGGGAAACAACAGTTGATGCTTGATAAATTGAGGCATAAGATATGAATGTAATGATACTCTTTACCCTGATTCTATAGATTTATATGCAACTCGTATATGGCAACTGCAAAAGCCACAACATCTCTGATTCTGTATATGATTCCCTTTTCTCTGAGTTCTAATTTTACCTTTAGTTGTTTCAGTCCTATTAATGCTCTGTGTCAAAGATAAGGGTGGACTAGAAGGTGTAATCCACTGAGTGACCTTGCTTTAAATGTTAAACCTGACTGTAATCCTATTGTAAACTCTGGACTAATATCCAAGTGATGGTTATGGTCGTGAACTGAATTTTCTTGTTATAAACGACCAAAGATTGATCACGAACCTAATAGGATAATGGAACATTAGGTTTAGCTATTCATTACGTATGCGATTAGCTAATTGATATCAATGTAATTAGTTTAATTACATATGTTGATACAGGACCTTAACTGATACGGACATCGTGACGTAGGTATTATTTGGCACGGACTATATTTAAGGCGGGTATCTTGACTTATCTTTTTTTTTTTTAGATATTGTCATGTTGATATGCTTAGTATACTATAACTACTAGTAATTTTCATATTCATATATGCCTTGGTATGTCCCTATTAGATTCCTGTTGTTTGACATTTTATGGTTTACTCATTTAGTCATATACCTTTTTGATACTTGTCATGTGTATCTATGTTCATAGAAGTAGTGACATACAACTCATTTCTAAGCGCCTAAC
>JBAMIB010000125.1:5930823-5942566 GCA_037177415.1 Kaempferia rotunda | reverse complement strand
GTATGAAATAACGGAAAGATGAATAGTGACATTAAACTTAGAGTTTAATGGGAGAAAACTTTTTTTTTTATATCTAATCAACTCCTACTTTAATTTAGTATTTTAAAATAGAGTTTATATTTTATTTCTTTATCTCTATAACATATAAAACGACTTCTATAAAATAGAAAAAAAAATTATAAAAAGTTTCAAAAATTCACACACACACATATATATATATATATATATAATTTTATATTTCTTTCCTCATTTATTATTAATTATTTTATTAGTATTTCATAAATAAATTTATTTAATTTCAATTATAATCATTTTAAATGCCAGACTCTCCATTTTAAATGCGGCGGCGGAGGTTGTGCTCGTGTGGATACCACTAAAGGTACGAACATTATGTTGCGATAGGCCAGACTCTACATAATCACATCAGTTTTACACATAGAGCTAAAATTATGTACCAACAATATAATTAGAATTTGCCTGGATATTTAGCGGGTCCCATTTCGTTGTGTATTATTATTTAATTTATATTAAATAATTACTTATATATAAAAAAATATTATATCTAAATATTATTTATCAATTTAATTAAAATTATTTAAGCTATTTTAAAACCATTTTAAATTTTTTGTCGATACAACACTATAACAACTAATTCAATACTCTTATATTATAGTATTATTAATTAGTTATCTAAGTAACCGCTACCACTATTGTAACAATTAATACAATATTATAGTAATTATTATAAATAATTTAAAATGCTTTTGATTATGTAAAAATAATTTTAATAAAATTGAAGTATTTTGTCTAAATTGATAAAAAAAATATATTAAAATACTAATACTCTATATATAATGATTTGAATTAGAAGGAAACAATCTATTTTTTTTTATATATTGTAATAGCTATTTTATAATTACTTTATATTGCATCAGCTACCTCGTAGCTATGCAACAACATTAGAGGTAAGCCTATTTTTAAGTTAAAAAAAAATATAATAAAGTGTCTTTTAGAGTTTTATTAGGATTTAAAATTTAAATTTCTCCTAATTCAAATTATAAGTTATTATATCTCAAGAGTTATAAAATAAAATGATCCTTTTATGTGGTAAAAAGGTGATTCGTTCGCTTTCAGTGTACTCGTCAACTCGTCCCTAGGCCAACACAAAGGAAGTAAATCACGGGTGACTACTAAGCTTCATGACAAGCGGATATGTCAAATTTTGACCTTAAGATATTATGTGATAACCTCGTATGTCTTAATCACCGCTACGAGGGGATGCTAAAATGCTCCTTTTAGTTTTGACTTGTTCGTGTTAATGATCTCCAATTCAGCCTTGATCAGTTAAATAACACCCAGTCTACAAACCGAAATCTGACTTACAGAACAAGGTTTCAATTCCCAGTGGTGGTTATCTAATCGTATACATGTAACGGAATTCTCTAGGAATATTCAGTATAAATTATTAGTCAAATAACATGAACGTCACTAGTAATTATCGAATTGTTATTCCATTAGTGGTGCAGATCGATGTAATCAAGATTCACAAACCAAGACAAACAAACAGAAAAAACAATCTCAAAGAACAAAAACACCACGGATATGATGAGCTTGGAGACTTTTCCCAGGTCAAACCCATCGAAGGTGGACATGCACAACGTTAAACATTGTTTAATTTACAGGATGTTGTCATTGCTGTTGATCTTCTTCTTCTTCATCCGCCTCCTCTGTTTCCTTCCTTCTTCTCCTTGCATGCTCGGCACCATGTGCCACCACACGGTGGTGCAGAAGATGGCGAACGTCCTCGCGAACATCAGGCAGACAAGGATCAAAACCAGCACGAGAGCCCACTGATATTTAGGTCCCCAGGACCATCCTCCTCCTTTATGACTGACCGCTGGAGGCAAGTCAACCGCGTTGACTGTCTTCTTCTCCTCCTCCTCCTCCTCCTCCGGCCGCGGCGGCACCGTTGACTTTTTCAGGGCACCGAACTGCTTTGTCTCGCCTTGGAGCCTAAGGACGATCGGCACGCAGTCATTTGAATCTGAGAAGCGGAACCAGATTAGCATCGGCTCTGGCTTGTGCTCCGATTCGACTGCGATCGTCGCCCTTCGAGCTTGGAGGTCGGAGAGCAACGAGGAGAACTTGTCGAGGCCCAAACTTGAATACCGATTGTCTTTGGCTGCTGCTTTCTTCCTGGACTTCTTTGGCGAGGTCGATTTCAGCGTCCATGGATCATCCTCCTTCAAGTCGACGCTCTTCCTCGCGAGGCTTCTTTTCCCGCAACAACGCCACATGAACTGATTTCAGCAAAAGCACACGATTTTCTGCAACTGTGGCTCTTCGTGTTTGTGTGTATCTATATATACATACTGCTTTGTAATTCTCAGAAAAATAAAGGCCTACAACGTTGACTTGACTTGGATGGGTTTCTTGGAAGAGCAGACACGGATTCATGATCATCAAAACTAGAAAATGTCAAACTCTTCGAACTACCATTAACTAAAACCACACGCCATAATGCACTTTACTAGCAATTGATCAAAACATTCCTTTTCTTTTGAAGCATTTTACCAAGTCAAACAACAACCGGGTTTATTTAATCCTCTCCCCCCAGGAGATGAAAGAAAACATAATTCAGAGTTCAAGGAAACCCTGCAATGTGAAAGAGAGGAGTACGAGCATTTGAAAGAAGTTTCACTTACAAGAAACAGCTCTCAGTTATTCAGACAGGGGAAAAAAAAAAACCAATTTGCAGCTCCTTCTGTTTTCAGACACCGGAATAGGTCTGATGGCTTCTGATTATAGCTGAAGATGTTTTATAGCCGTATGGACATCCTTATCTCCCCTTCCACTGCAGTTGAGAACCACCTTAGCGCCGTCCGGCAGAGTTGGGCAAAGTTCTTCCAAGTAGGCCAGTGCATGAGAGGTTTCAAGAGCAGGAATGATGCCCTCCAGGCGTGACAGCCGCTTGAAAGCTGAAAGCAGAGAGAGACAGCAGGTCATTAACATGCAAAGCAGCAGAGAGACATGAATCATCCAGCATGCAAAATAGTAATAATGCATCTTACCAATTGAGCCGACACTGAAGAAACCTAAATATCAGCTCATCGCATTTTACAGTAAACATATGTGGTTGCTTGGAAAATATCAGGTGATTTCTCAATCGCATGGATAACAATGGGGGATTATGTGATAAAATGGAGTCTTAATTTATCAGTTCTCACGCTGCTTAGAGATGCTAGCGATGTACAAATACATTGCTTAGTACTATCAATTCATATAGATACAATTAGACTAGGAAGCAGAATAAGAACAAGACATATAAAGCACTTGATAGCTTTTATTACCTTCCAAAGCCTGTTCATCTGTGACGCTAAAGTATTCAGCACGGCCAAGATCCTTCAAATAGCTGTGCTCAGGTCCAACTCCAGGGTAGTCCAACCTAGCATGTGAAATAACAGATTATCAGGAATAATATATACATATACATATAGTGTGTGTGTGTGTGTGAGATCCAACTGGGCAAAGCATAGATCCAGTAATTAAAACACCATCACTAACCCAGCACTTATAGAATGAGGCTCGATGATTTGACCGTCATCATCCTGTAGCAAATAACTCATGGCACCATGTAGAACCCCCACTTCTCCCTTTGTTAACGTTGCTGCATGTTTACCACTGTCCAACCCAAAGCCAGCAGCCTCTACACCAACTAATCTTACATCTGTATCATCGACAAATTCATGGAAGAGTCCCATGGCATTTGAGCCTCCACCAACGCATGCAACAAGAACATCTGGCTTTCCACCCCACTTCTCCAAAGCTTGCTTTCTTGTCTCTTTGCCTATTACTGCATGAAATTCTCGGACAAGCATTGGGTAAGGATGTGGGCCTGCTACAGACCCTAAAATGTAATGTGTGGTCTCAACATTGGTCACCCAGTCACGTATAGCTTCTGAAGTGGCATCCTTGAGTGTGGCAGTTCCAGAATGGACACCTCGTACCTGAATTGAAGCAACAACAGCAACGGTGTGATTCTTTTAACCAAATGCCCAAAGAAAATGAACTAATTGCATAAAAGTAGAAACCACTGCCACTAATGTTTAATAATAACAACATTTACTTCAAGTTTGCAACACTTGACATGGATGAGAAAATGAACATAGAGTCATTCTTCTACACAAACCTCTGCTCCAAGAAGCCTCATTCTGAATACATTGAGGGCTTGTCTTTCCATATCCTGGGCACCCATATAAACAATACATTCCAAGCCAAACCGAGCACAAACTGTAGCAGTAGCAACTCCATGCTGACCTGCTCCTGTCTCAGCTATGATCCGCTTCTTTCCCAGCCTTTTGGCAAGTAAGGCTTGTGCAACAGCATTATTGATCTTGTGAGCACCAGTATGATTAAGATCTTCTCTCTTCAGATAAATATGTGGACCTTCACCATTAGAGCGTCTGTAATGCTCAGTGAGCCGTTCTGCAAAGTAAAGTGGGCTTTCTCGGCCAACATAATCCTTGAGAATTGCATCCAACTCTTTCTGTAAAGAGAAAAAGAGGAGTGAGAAACATGTAATGTGGTTAAAAGTATAGCCGACATTAATGGCCATTAGATGACTATTAACAATATGGCAGGAAAGAAACAAAGTATATTTTCCACCAGGGTATGTATCTGCCTTGTTTATTTGTTCACCTATGATATAATCAAACAATCATATATTCTTTTGATACTGACGCAAAGTGATGGTTAGTTGGTTATGATATCAGCAATTAACCATATTAACTCCAATTCTGAATTGAAATTA
The DNA here is from genome assembly GCA_037177415.1 of Kaempferia rotunda. Lineage (NCBI taxonomy): Eukaryota > Viridiplantae > Streptophyta > Magnoliopsida > Zingiberales > Zingiberaceae > Kaempferia > Kaempferia rotunda. Next base: position 5,937,756 of record JBAMIB010000125.1, on the reverse strand, counting down.
TTCAAGGAGTAGGAAAGTTTATATTTCAGAATTTTGTAGTAAGCAGATGGAAAAAAAGGGGAAGGGTTAAAAGATAAATAACATTTTTCAACATAACTTTGTTCCAAAAATTGATGAGAATGGAAAGTGTTTCGTTTTCATATTGATCTATGGCACATATCCTAGTAAGCAATAAACTATAAATTGACGATTTCTTTATTCATGTCATCTATTTTACAAACTATAGACACCATCCGCTTAACTTTATAATAGGTATTACAAATATCCAACTAACCAACGAAATACTGAACCACATTTTTTTTTTTTTTTGATGCAATAAAAATCACTAAGGACATGGGTGGAAAAGATATCGAAGAAAAAGTCTGCGCACAACGTCTTGGAGTGTTGAAGTTGAGAAGGGTCTGGCGTTTAGAGGTTGGAATTTCAAATTATAATGGTCGTACTGTTACATTCTCCACAGATTTCAATTGAAGTATTAAAGCGGGACGGTGGAGAAGATTGGAGGGACAAGTTCCTCCCCATCCACATGCTTTTTCCAAACTATCAACAAATAATCCCCTCTTCCTGCAACTCTCATACTCCAAACAGGTTCTCCCAACACAAACAATGAGGAATACAAAATATGAGTTTTTCCATGGTTTTTTTCTAGCGAGGAAGAGAGACAATAGTCTTCTAGATGAAGATAAAAACATTAAATAACACGAAGATTCTAGTCAAAGAAAGGAGCGAATTCAATTCGCTTCCATATCCCAGATGCCAAGTAATGGAATCATAACAGCTCAGCCCAAACTACTCGATCGGCAAAGATCAAAGGTTTAAAGAAGCTAAATAGCAAAAAAACAGAAACTGTAAACTCGAAACCAAAGTACAGGTGGTACCTGGAAGCCCTCATCTTTCGAGAGCGCCCAGAACGCCTCCTCCAGTTCGAAGAGGGCGTGCATCAAGGTTTCCGGCACGTACTTCCCCCCAAACCGTCCGAAACGGCCGAAGGAATCCGGCCTCGGCCCCAATCCAGGCTTTCCATTCTTCTCCGCCTCAACGGCCGCGACATTCCTGGACATGGCGCAGGAAACCGCAAGGGCGGGTGATGGAGAAGCGGAGGCGCTACGGCCCGATCGATCGCCTCGCAGGTGGATTCGGACTCCGAGGAAGGCCGACGACGACGAAGATGACCTGGCGAGACCGACGATAGGGTTTCCGATCGCAGAGGTCGCCGAAGCAGCCATCGGGAATATAACTCTTCCTGGAGAACGACGGTGCGACCACCGTATATAATGGGAGACGCTGCGCTAGCGAGCAAATGGAAACAATTGCCTTGACCGTTGATCTACGGAACCCCTATCAGATGAACGGCATTGGAGCCATCCGCATATAAGGAGCGAAATGGGCGGATTTAGGGTTATATTAAGGGTAACCTTAAACCAGAAATTTTACTTGCCATTTACGGTTAATTTGTTAGGGAATTAATTAATCACGCATTTGGAGGGTATTCATAAAACTTCCTTCACAAAATAGTTTACAGTGATATTGTATTATTTATCTTCTAATCCTTCTCAAGATTAGTCATTAAATTTAATGATTTTGTTAGTTGAATATTAATGTTCTAATTTTTTTATCTTCTATCACTATTTTTTATTTTTAGAGAAAATATGAATAAAAATAATTATAATGAGAACATCTGCAACGGAATTATAACACGAGATTTATACTATAAATCCTATAAACTTCACTCCATTATATAAATATGATTTATAAAATTTTTTATAAATCGGTCTTAGAATTTTAGAACTGATTTATATTTTTACATGTCTTAAATTATGTAATTTATTATTTCTTTTAAATTAATATAATAATTAAATATTATTTTTTTACCGGTATCAAATCATCTGTCAAAAAAATCATCTGTCTCCGTGTCTCAGTCCTTATCCCAGTTCATCACCGGCGGGCTCCGACCGCCGGCTTGACCAGAACTATACCTTGAGGGAAAGGTGAATCCAGAGGGTTTGTTGTTGACACGATCGATACCTAAATCCGGACGAATCTGAGTAGGAGTACAGATCGACGACGGAGAAAAATCTGCTAGATTCAGCCGAATTTATATGTCGATCGCAGGCCGTCAATGGTGAACTGAAATGACGAGTGAGACATGAGATTATAATTTTTGGGATAGTAAGTTTGATCTCCTTGAATTAACGTAGGATGTTGAAAAAAAATTAAAAAAAAAAGATTTTTAATTTTTTTGAAATGGTAATGATAGGACATGGGACGCTTCTTTGGCACACGTGGAACTCTACTCACTGGCTTATTTTTTTTTTCTTTTTTATTTATTTTAAAAAACGTAATTTTTAAAGTCATAACTTGCAATATATAAATAAAAATCTTATAAAAAATTTAAATAAATAAATGCGTTAGATCTGAGAGAGAAGCATAACAGTGAGAGAGAAATTTGCTGTCTTTCTCGTCTTCGGTCTCTTTCGATTGCGAGGAAAGGGGGAAGATTTGAGCAGAGAGGTGGAGAAGGAGAAGAAAAGGTAGGATTTTTTTGGTTTTTTTAGGGTGGATCTGAGCTGAGGGATGACGGCGGAAGGAGGGCGGCAGCGGACGGTGGAAGGAGGGCGGCAGCCGACTTGGAAGGAGAGGGAGAACAACAAGCGGCGGGAGCGGCGGCGGCGGGCGATCGCGGCCAAGATCTTCTCCGGACTGCGGGCGATGGGTAACTACAAACTTCCCAAGCACTGCGACAACAACGAGGTCCTCAAGGCCTTGTGCCGTGAGACCGGGTGGATCGTCGAGGAGGACGGCACCACTTACCGAAAGGTATCGCCTCTCTCTCTCTCTCTCTTCCTCTCCAATTTCATCTTTCTGGTGATGCTCTGTTCTGGTTTGGAGATTCAATGTTGTGATTTCTAATGGTAGAGCTCATACGCAATGAAATAGATCTTTGGGTTTCTAGTGGTTCCGATCACTTATCAACGTTTTGATGCATCGTTCCTCGCACCTTTCGGTAAATTTTTTTCCTGTTGTACTGTCAGCAGCTGCTATGTGATTCAACGGGAGGATCCTCCAAAAGAAGTAGATTGCATAGCAGTTGCTTGAAGGAGTTAAACAGGGGAAAATTTAGGGGGAAAGAGCCATTAGTTTAGAAATCAAACATCAATTGCTTGATGCTGCACACGCATTCATTGAAATTTTTATATGATCTTTTGCTGGTAATCCGCAACTCAACATCGCTAGAATCAATTGTGGACAGCCACAGCAAAAGTGAAACTTTAGTATTATGCTGCTTTGTGTCATGTCTTGCACGCCAAATTTCCAGCTGCCAAATATACACTTGTACAGCAGGGCTGATGACCCGAGACGTTAATCCTTTGGCTAAATAGTTCTTCATGTCTTGAATCTATGAAAAAAAAATACCCATGTTAAGGCAATTGAAAACAACGTGTAACAGTAATAGGCCAACCCTTTCTATATACAGCAGTCGATTTATGATGTATTTGCTTCATGATTTCGTCATTTTGATTCATCCCTCCCTCTTAGGCGTATTTTGCTTTATTTCAATTCATAAAGGCGCTACTTAGTTGGCCTTAACTGGCTATCAACTTAGACTCGGGGTGTTCTTTTGGATCAGTTATGTCTTTGCATATAATTTTTCAATAGATTTATATTGTGAGAAACTCCATCTCATCCTAACTGTCATAAAACTTGCATTCTTTTCATTAGCTTCTTAGTCCATTTTCATACTTTGCTTAATATCTAGGTAGTTTTTTTGTTTCTATTGATCTTTTATTTATGCAATAGAAATAAAGAAACTGCAAATGCTAAAAGATACGAAACCCATTCTAAGATTGTTTGTCCCATAAATAATACAATTGTTGTAGAAATTTTGAATTACCATCTAGGTGTCTAATGTTAGATTAGATGATCTAATTGACCCCAAGGACAACAGGTTCCTTGTGTATATCCAGTATTACAGAAGTTTAAGATTTTCGCATAAAGTAGTATGGTTGTATCACGGCCTTATGGGATGAGGTGTTATTTGCAATAGTTCATGAGTAGCAACAGTAGATTGCATGATATGGTTTTGGAGTTAGTTGTGAGGGTCGGAGAAGATGGATGATGCAAAACAACGACGAGTTCACCAGTTGGAGGAAGTAAGCTGATTTGTAGTATGAATGTGGAAGAGAGACAATGCAACGACGCTAAATGTTCTAGCAATATGGATCATGCGAGTAGAACGATGGAGAACTTGGCTTTGGCACTATAAAAACTTTGGGATTACAACACGATATAATTATCTGAAATGATTTATAAGGATTGTTTATAGAATTTTATACAATTCTCTATACAAAGAAAGATAAAAAATTCAGAGATTGTTGACTTCATATGCTGGGCATTTGCTAGGTCATACACAAAAGACAGCACCTTCATCCTTGTGTATTAATGCAATAGTTGGAAGGTACTACCCAATTTATTGCTGATTTAGTTGAGAACAGAGAGACAGAGGCAAACATTACCTTCACTTAATCATAGTTGATGTAATTTTATCATTGAATAACATCTAAACATTGATGTTTTTTCCTCAAATTTTACTTCCTTAAGCTTGTAATGTACTGATGATTGATCTATCAGCAGGGTTGCAAGCTACCACCAGCACCTCCACAATCATTAGTTGCTGCTCCATCTTCTGGCATAAGTCCAAGCTCCTCGTCCCCTCTGTTGAGTCCCCTCTCTTCGTCTTTCCCAAGTCCTGCTCCTTCCTACCATGCAAGCCCATCGACATCGTCTTTCCCAAGTCCCAGCCGCCATGATAATGTCCACAACCCCAGTGTCAATCCCTCGTATCTCCTCCCGTTTCTCCAAAATCTTACATCCCTTCCCCCGTTCCGCATATCTAATAGTGCCCCAGTGACCCCGCCAATATCATCCCCTACTGCCTCCCGCCCACCCAAGATCCCGAATCTAGACAATGCATTCTGCCATTCTCTTTATGCTATTTCTGCTCCTTCTAGCCCCAATGGAGACCACCAACTGCTGCAACCCACCACAATCCCTGAATGCGACGAGTCTGATGCATCCACGATTGACTCTGGCCAGGGGGTCAGCTCCCAGACTGCAGCCCCTGGTTCTCCGACTTTCAACCTTGTTAAGCCCTTTGCTGTGATGGAGGGAGCTGCAGCAAGCTCATCTGGAGGGATGTCAGAGAGGGGACGTGATGGCGCCGAGTTTGAATTTGAGAACATGTGGGTGAAGCCATGGGAGGGCGAGAAAATTCACGATGTTGGACCAGATGACATTCAGCTCACTTTGGGAGTCGGAGGTGCGACACCATAGTGAAACACCACATGTTAGATCTTTGCTTACTTTGTGCATTTGTTTTCCAAGTTCAGGTTCTTGGTTGTCTAGATATTCTCAGTATGTGATTTTGCTGCTCCATCTGAATGTATTATGTGAAGATTTTGATGTGAAGATTACAGATTTTGAATTAACAGTTTGTGTGGGCATGCCTAAGAAGATCAAACCATCTTTATGAATTCTCATTACTGTTTGTTTGTCTGTCCATTGTTATGGACTAGACCCTTTTATGAAGGCACCAGATTCTGGATATCCAAGTAGGTCGCGCGTGCACATCACATCAGTGAATAGGCAAATCCCTTGAAAGATAACAGCAATGGCCTAAAGGTGGAAGAAGAGACAATGTGGACAGCTCCATTTCTAGGAGCCCACAATACTACTCTTCTTAGTCATGCTAATCCTCCTTCCAGCTAAAGTGATGACTTAGCCTCCATGAGTGACAGGGAGTAGATAAGATTTGCTTGTATTGCAACAGGATGGAAGATGAGGGAATCGGAAAACAACAAGAGAGTGGCAGAGATGTGGATGGAGGATAGGAACTACCTCAGAGAGGCAAGCCAGGTGCAACCCCTCAAGGCCAAGGGACCCTCCCAAGTTTCCATTTTTTTTGCACGCTGAACATTCGATGTTATCTTACACTGACCTTTGAATCAGATGCAGAGACGAAGTGACTGATCAAATGGGAGACGGCTCTACACCATTAATTATTGCGGAGGATAAAGAAAAGCTTATATTGCATGCAAACCTGAGTGAAAAAGATGAAACTGTGGCATCAACAAGCGTGCACAGGTAAGGCTGGTTCAAGTGGCTAATTCTTATCCTCTCCTATAAGATTATGTCCTTTCTTTGCATATAATGACATGGTTTTCCCCAGCTCTAGACCTTGAAAGTTTAATCCAAACATGCCAATTTTGAACGTGTAATAGATTACTGCACCATTAACCACGAGGAAGTGAGGTACACAGGAAAAGATTAAAGCAATAATTATAGCGAAGACTTTCAATGCATTGCCATTCAAGAGTAATTAGTACAAACCTGTTTGTTTATATAGTATATACAGAAAAGATAGATGTTAGCTCACGGCTTGCAGCTAAAGGGCTGAAAGACAATGGCTCACGATTTGCATTGCATTGAAAATGATCCGGAGGTCAAGGCCAGCCAATGTAGAGGTCAAGTTATTCTTCATAGTCAAGAAATAGTCAACAGGAAAATAAATCAGCATCACAGATCATGTACGTGATAGGTCATCAGCTGGGTGGTTAGCGAAATCACAGCTATGGCAGACTGAGTAACTCATCCGGTCACACAGTTGAGCCAACCGTACAAATATGGCCGATCGGACACACTAATCTCAGACAACGCCAGTGATTCAACAGAGGTCAGATAGTTGTCTCCGGGTCACAGATCATAAACGGTCTGTGAGTTTATCTGCCAAGGTAAATAGACGATCGGAGTACTTTGCCAAATGACCGTCAGAATAAAATCTGATCGGCTCAGAAGACAAGAGTCCTCTTTGTCGCCTAGCCTAACTGAATGTCAGAGGAATATTCCTTGCCAGCTGGAGAGCCTATCAGGAGCTTA
>JBAMIB010000125.1:5777821-5790623 GCA_037177415.1 Kaempferia rotunda | reverse complement strand
ATTTGGGCCGAATGGGGGTGTGAGGCCCATGATCGCCCATGATCCAATACGACTCGGGCTGATCCAATTGGGCTACATATATAAAGAGTGACGCATCCGCAGAGTCAATCCTTACTTTCAAGCTTAAATAGAAATAAATATGCGTTATTAAATATACCAGAATATTATTGAAAATAAAAAATCATTTATTATCTCAACACCCGTTATTTTTAAAATTAATCGGTTTGATGAGCGGAATACTTATTAAAAAAGTACTATTAATAACAATATACTATTTCTCACAATTAAGGAATATAAATAATATTCAAACATAACTACAACATATTCTCGCTGAAATTATTTTTTATATGTGCAAGAATAATATTTATAGCCACGTTCTATCTTTGCAAAAAAAAAAAACCATTTCTTCGTAAAAAAATGCATTACAAATTGCTATAGATATTACATGTTACAGAATGTGATTATATAAAAAAAATTTCAAGATAAATAATTGCTATAGAAATCACATGTAACGAATGTGATAATAAAAAATAAAATAAAAAACTCTATTTAAACCATGACAGATACAACTGTTGAAGAATATATTAAGGTCGCTTTTTTATAACACATTAATCATTTTTTAAAAAATAAATTAATTGTTATAAAAGGAAAAATTAATTTATATAATTTCGTCGGCTTAAATAAAGCGCGAACTATAATTGGTAAAGCTACGGTTCGATTAAATGAACATGGTTTGGCCGCAGATGTCCACCCAATTTCTAAAATTTTTCAAAATTGAATTATTGACGGTGAGGGTAATTACGTCTTTTCACGTCTCCGTGTTTGTCTTTATATACGGGAAGTCGGTCCTTGCGGATGTGCCATTCTTCCAGTGTTTCGATTGTCGTTTTCTTGGCGATCGATGGCGGAGGTGAACGGACTGGCTGCGGTCGCAGCAGGTGGGGATTGGAAGGCGGCCTTCCTCCAGATCTACGTCCAACTTAAGGAGGATCTGCTGCGGGATCCCGCCTTCGATTACACCGACGAGTCCCGCGAATGGATCGAGAAGGTATCTCGTATCTTGCTCCTTTGTCGGAAGATATCGGAATAAGCATCGTTCCTGTGTGGATCCTTTTTCTTTTGGCGGTTGAAGTCTGAGATTTGTGGTTTTGTGTTCATTTTAGAGGGGAGGTTACCTTCTGATCTACGTTGGGTTGGGATTCTTTGTGGGATAAAGCGTAAATGCGATGACTAGGGATGATGTCAGATGCCCTAGATTCCGTAGGCTTTCTGGAGGAATTTCTGTGTATACGTGTTGGGTTATGGACCTTTTTTGTCATTATTTTTTTGCTTTTGGAACTTTCATGAGTGCACGCCCGCTAAAAAAACAAATTTCTCTGAGTTGCTTAGTCCGGAACAAAAATTCTTGAAGAGAACTTAGGGGGTTCATGGATGTTCGTTATTGTCGTTATGGTTTTTGGATAGTAGCCGGTTTGAAGTACTGCTGGGTTGCCATCACCGGGTTGGCATTATGACTTGAAGAAAATCTTTGAGTTAAATCGTCTTGGTCAGTTACTTAGATAGAAGCAGTTCAGTTCAAAATAAAATAAGTTAGCGATAGCTAATTTTTCTTTTGTATTACCGATGTAATGGGCATGGAACTCTGGATTTGCCCATTGGAATTCACCCAAAATGGAAAAAACTGTCTTTATTAAGCTCTGCCAAAATGTATGGAGATGATATTCTTCATGTTTGTCGTCGTCAGTTTCCTTGAAGTCTTTTTGATGTCTTGAACTGTGGTTGATATTTTTGAGCCAAGACTCGTCCTTTTAGCTTGGCCATGTTCATTGGTTAATTTTACTCAACTTTCTTTAGGCTTAATATTTTGCACATTGATTTTATTTGTTTTGTTTGATGATATAGAATATTTTGATAATTCTTGGGATGCTTCTCTTTTACGCTATTCAAATAGTAATGTACATGTTTCTCTATTATAATTGTGCATTCATATTCTATTTACAGATGCTGGACTACAACGTACCTGGAGGTGAGTGAATGCCCTTCAAAAATGGAGATGCTTCAGAAATTCATAAACAAGCAATTGATGGTCTTTTTTATAGGCAAGTTGAACCGAGGAATATCTGTTGTAGAAAGCTACAAGTTGCTTAAACCAGGAAACCAACTCACTGACAGTGAGTTCTTTTTTGGTGGTGCCCTTGGATGGTGCATTGAATGGGTATAGTTCTTTTGTTGCAATGAGACCTTAATCCTTTATCATCCAAACTCTCAAATAATTAAATTTCTTTTTCTTTCTGGCATTGCAGCTTCAAGCATATTTCCTAGTCCTTGATGATATTATGGATAACTCAGTTACCAGGCGTGGTCAACCTTGTTGGTTTAGGGTTCCTCAGGTTTGTCTTTCTAATTCATTTTTTTAAAAAATGTGTTTATGCTTTCTTTCTGATAGTGGTATGTTGTAATTCATCCAGTTTTTTACTTGATGGAAGTTTTTATAACTGAGCTGAAATATAAAGTTATATCTTATCATTCTAGAACACATAGGAATATCATTCCTGAAAATTTTAGTTGATATGTTAAACATTATCTGACACACATTCTGTTTGTTGTTTTCTGTTGTTACAAAATGAGAAAGCAATGAAATTTACACCAAGAAAATACTACTTTGACACATGTAGAAGTGATTTGGGATCTGAATATTGATCTCTTTCAAACAACAACAGTGGAAAAATTAATGGGTATCATTGTCATCACTTAATTCAATGCTAGTTTGCTAGGCACCAACTAGTCATCTAGAAGCTCTGACATAGTATTTGTATATTTATATTTATATTTATTTTAAAATGAACACTATTAGCTAATCCCAGCCCAACTTAAGTGTCTGGTTGTGATGTTGGGATTTACTAGTACATGAGTAACAACTTATTTAACTGCCTTGGTTACCATAATAGGTTGGTATTATTGCTGCAAATGATGGAATCTTACTGCGCAATCACATTCCTCGAATACTTAAAAAGTATTTTAAGGGAAAGCCTTACTATGTTGATCTCCTCGATCTGTTTAATGAGGTAATAGCAATCCTGTTTGTTTTAACTCAATAAGGTATCCACTAGATTTATTTTGTTTGTACTTCTGTAGGTTGAGTTTCAGACAGCTTCAGGACAGTTGTTGGATCTCATTACAACCCATGAGGGAGAAAAGAACCTATCAAAATACAATATCACTGTGTATGTTCAATAGGTTATATCATTTTAATAGTAATGTGTAATGAATATCATATGTGCTTGTCTATCATATGGGTCGGAATTTGTAATACTATTACAACAACTTCCAACTTGATTGCTTTCATATGCTAGTTCGCTGTGTAACATGATTGCTTTCATTCTGTCTCTCACATCAAAAGTTCTAATATGTTATCACTTTGTCACTAATTGAATTTTCAAAATTTGCTATCTTTGATGCAGTTACAATCGCATTGTGCAATACAAAACTGCATATTATTCCTTCTATCTTCCAGTAAGTTAAATGAACTGCAATATTCAGATTTGCAACAAATGTCATTATTCCTTATGATTGTTTTTGCTATTTGCCTATACTTAAACCAAAGCATCATTATTATTTTTTGTCATTTCCATGTAGTAAAACTAGTCAATCTTCTGTTTTATTCAATTTTTGTGGATTAAGTAGATATTATCAAATTTTCACATATATTGTCTCCTCTTCATAAATATGCTTCTATTTCTTTATCACTTTTGTGCCATTTATCATTCTTATGAGTTTGTGTGAGTTTGCTTTATTCTTTATCACATATTCTCCATTCAAATGGTGTTTGTTAAAGTATTTTGTTTGTCCTTTAATTTAGCAAAGTACAATAGCTTGAATAAACGACTAGGATAAAAGTCCTTTCTAGTTGGTAAAAGACTAGGTTTTATTTCTTGTAGTTCATGGCTAAAGTTTCTATGGAGTCTGTATGCAACAATCTTGGTTGATTCATGGAGTCTGAATTACATGTTGTATGCAAAAAATTAGAAGTTCATTATAAATTTAAATTGATTAAACTATATTTGGTTGCCCCATTGGCTCATATTGACCGTTGAGATTATAATACCAGTGTAATATAATTTTTTTTTTTTTTTGGTCATAATAGTATTTTTCACTTGGTCTGCAACTTCATGAATTATGTTCTCATTTTATAAAACTATGTTGTATCTAACCCAAATGTTCCTATTTATACCTGGTGGTACACTGATCAACCATACTATTGCACTGGAATTTTAGATATTACCCAAATGTTCCTAAACCCAAATGGCTAGTGGTGCCACCTGTATGATTATACTTGCAGTACATCACTTTCAAAAATTTGATATGTACTAGGAATTTTAGATATGTGAATAATGACCCTTATGCGCTTTTGCATGACACTCGAAGTTTGAAAAGTGCCATGTATTCGTTTAAATAATTGTGCATATATTTAACGTGCACAACTTAAATTCTTCCCATACACAGGTTGCATGCGCATTGCTATTGGCAGGCGAAAACTTGGACAACTTTCTCAAAGTGAAAGGCATTCTTATTCAAATGGGAACATATTTCCAAATACAGGTAACTCAGGACTTATCAAATAGTTCATATTGGGTTACATTGTCTAAGAAAATTCCTTAACAAATAACGGTATGGTGGGAGTTTTCTTTCAGGATGATTACCTGGATTGCTTCGGTCATCCAGATGTAATTGGTAAGGTAAGCGCAACTTTTTTTTTTTTTTGATTTCCTTACTGCTAGCATAAGGATAGTGCGTCAATTCAATTGAATGTTTTAAATAACCATTTCCTAATCTTCTCGGGGATTCCTTAGAGCTGTCCCTTCAAATATTGAGTCTATTTGGAACTTCATATCCTGATTTCTGTTACATTTTGACAGATTGGAACTGATATTCAGGACTTCAAGTGCTCTTGGCTTGTAGTGCAAGCCCTAAAAGTTGCTAATGAGAGTCAACTGAAGATTTTGTCGGTAAGACCAAACCTAAAGTATTTGAATGTAGAGCCCATTACTAAGCCTTTAAATATTATTCTTCAGGACAACTATGGGAAAACTGATCCAACGTGTGTTGAACAAGTGAAAAGCCTTTACAAAGAACTTGACCTTGAGGTACGACAACTCTCTGCTGGTTATCATGATTAAGATGCATCCTCCATGAATCCACTTCTTACTTGCAGTCTGAAAACTATAGTCTGATTTCGCACATGACCATTCACTGACATATCTGATGCTACAAAACTTTACTTTTTTTTTTTTCCAGAAACTATTTGCTGAGTATGAGCGGACTAGTTACGAAAAACTGATATCTTCTATTGAAGCCCAGCCAAGCAAAGAAGTGCAGCATGTGTTGAAGTCTTTCCTCGAAAAAATCTACAAGAGGCAGAAGTAATCTATCAAGGATTCTTATTTGTGCTAGTATTACGGAGGAAACAATGTAGCTTCCCTGGTTTTTAATTTGATCGAGTGAAAAATAATCTACCATCCCTGTCTATCATTCTCAGCTGTCGTAAATGCAGAGTGCTTATATTAGCCTTACTGAAGCCAATTAATTACGACCAATTTGTAACACGATCCATGCAAGTTCTCTCTTTCCACATGAGAAACATTTGATATTAAATTCTCTAGATTGGCACTACTTCTAAACAAAGTATCACCTTTTAAACCAAATTTCAACTAACAATCTTTTGGTTGAGCCTATGAGCGTAAGTAGCTGTTTAAGAATCTCAATGACAATTGCAAAAATTAATCAAAGAGGGTATATTAGGAAGATCCATTCCTGAATTTATTCTCATTAACAGAGAATATAAAAATTACTGTTTCGATTAAAAAATATATGCTAACTTAGGATTGAATTAAGTTCAATTACATACAATATTTGAATAATAGTTCGGCAAAATACATACAGATTGCAGCAATTTCCCCAAATAAATCCCAGTGTTTATCAACTCCAATTTAACAAAGACTGCAAACACCTGCTGAGATTGAGATCCCTCACTCCAGGGCTGATAAGTGATATGACAAGACAGCTACCCAAAAATCGATGAAAAAGAGCTATTCACCAAAATGATTTAAAAAATCACATACCCAGCATGCACCTTTTGGAGAAGCTTACCATCCAAGAGATATCAGTCAAAACAAAGAAAGAAACCTTAGTACTAGAAGTTAGATCTTACATAAACAGAGACCCTATTGACAACCTAAAGAAAAGAAGATATAACACATGCTTGTCAATTGAAAAACTAAAGAAAAAGGTCTTCATTCCCGTCATGCTGGTGGCCTCATGCGATACTGTCGGTGATCATCTCATCACCCACAATGCCTCCCCTTCCTTCGACTGCCAAATCAGCATCTTTCCCGTCCTGTTGATTCCTCCTTCCTTGATCTTGGTCTGTGGCATGGCCATGTGATAACAGGCGATTCGCCTCACCTACAAATTCAGTACAATTCACCGTATAAACTTTTTGCTGCAGTTGTAAGATTAGATACAAGATAACACTCACTTCATCTACCTAACTATTTGATGACTGTTTCCAAAATCTTTTTATAACTCTAAACAATAAATCGAGATATGGATGAACATTTAACCTTTCCTAATTTTTTAGGATAGTATTCTTTTTTTTTTTAGCTTAACAATCAGTTGGTAAAAGCCATCAGAAGGATGAACAAAATGTAGTTGTGTCCAGATTTATGCAGTAAAGTACAATGTCCATAACCGGAACATTTTTACACGATTTCAGTTAATTCAATTTGTTCTTCACAATGTAGTTTGTACTGACAGAACGCAAAGGATGTATGATAACTCATGCAAATAAGATGGAACTTCAATGTATCAACTACAAAGAATCATGCAAAATTGAACAGATTAAGTATTTACCATTTTCATCATCAGATACTTGAGCTAATTTTGCAATTGCATCAATCAATACTCGCTCATGCTCCTGCATAGAAACGGACATACTTGACTATCTATTTACAGACTAAATAAATGATCCATGGACAAAGGCTTCTCTTATAATGCATACTTGCAACATTTTCTTGGCCTTATCAAACTCTTGAGGATCAGGATTACTGGCGCTAAGAAGCCTCTCTACCTGGGATGCACGAGCACAACAATGAAGAAAATATGAACATGATTTCTCGGTAGAATCAATGATATCTACTATGTCAAATTACATACTTCTGTTACTATAATGTCTGTGCGAATTGCTTCAATATCACTGACGCTCTTCAGGCCAATCCCATTTTGGGATGCAAGAAATTCTTTCTTCTGATTTCTCAGGGTTCCTCTTCCTGCACCTGGTACGTAACTATGGCCCATGGTCTTCTTAACGCCTCGAGTCGGCACACGATGACTAGACTGATGAAACATACCTGGGTCATCATCTTCCCATCTTATATCATCAGGGGAAATCTGCAACAATGCAAATTCTCAGAAGGTGAAAAGAGTTCATAAAACTCAGTCAAAAAATTTGAAAATAAACTTTCTTGCTATATCTCTCAAAAAAGATTGTTTGACTTATAGGATAGCCAAAATCAATATGAATATTCCTGAGCCAGCTAGAAGATGAATTTGAATCTGAATTAATACATACATTTCTTGTTCACAAAGACCCCATATAAGAACAATTAAAAAAACAATGGGAAGGGTAAGAGAATCTCTCCAATTCCAGAAGTTATGTGAGCAATTTTTTCAATATGATGATCACATACATTGCCATTACATCAGATATAACTCCAATAGATGATGAAATGATGAAAAAATAAGTCGAGTAATATAGTCATTCAAAGCGATAAATGGATTCTATAAGATAAGTTGAGTGTTCAATGGAGTGGTGAGATCCACGTGATAACCCAAATTTAGGAACAACAAAAAGCTGGATGTAGCTTGGTCTAGTTATCATTTTGTGCAATCATCTTTCCAAGATCACGCTGTCCTTAATTTAGCCACACAAGTAAACCCAAATCCATCACCAGCACATGGTATCTATTTTCTAGCAAGGCAATTGAACTTTTTCAATGCCAGGAAGTTACTGAGAATTTTGCACCAGATATTTTTTCAGTAATTAAAAAACGTGAGATTATCAACAATGAATGTTAATTTGGTGATAAATCATAAACAAGGCCTTCTTATTAGCCTTTATCTAACCAAAAAACTTGTCGAATTTATAGAGAGTCTCATGTTGCATGGAAATATAATCAGTACAAATGCTTGAAAAGCTCCATATAACACTAGTCAAGACTTGAAAATGTTAAAACATTCCATGTAGATCTACTCAATAGAAAAAATTAACTAACCTCTTTAAGATTGACCCATTCCCATGCCTCATTAAGTGTTCCGATATCATAAACTAAAGCATGCAAACCCTAAGAAGAATCCAAAATGAAGATCATTTCTAGTATATATCATAGGTAAAAACTTTAAGCAATTAAAACACACCTTAACTGGATTATAATCAAATATAACAGCTTCATAGAAGTTATTATCTTCTGGCCATCTAGTCCTGATTTTTCGTCCAATTAGTGGATCAAAAGATGCTGGTTCAGCAGGTTGATCTGCAACAAGAGAACCAGAAGTATTCCTATTGGTCACTTGGCCCCTTCCACTAGCAAGGTATTGCATAGCTGCTGAAGATGAACCAGGTGTTGTCCCGCCCTAGAAATCAGAGATAATAGTAATGGTAAAAAAAATAAAATTGAACAATGGACTGAGAAATTTTTGTTGCAACTATATAACATACTGATCTTGGCTTTTTTCCTTTTGTCCCTAGAGAAGCATCCCTCCTTACAGCTGATGATGATGGCTGCATGGAAGCAGCAAATTGTGAGTGTAATGCTGGAGATGATGCACCTAACGACAGAGAAGGTAGAGGTTGAGATGTCTTCTGCTTCTTTCGCGATGCTGATACAGTAGGACTAGGTATTGTTAAATCTGGCTGTGCATTAGTAACAATTCCAGTTTGGACTCCACCTGCCTGCCTCCATTCCCTAGTTGTTTACATAATAATTAAAAAAGAAAATAAATTTCACAAAGTTGGGTGTATATCAAGAAAAGCTACATGATACAAACCTTATTCTCTGAATCACTTCATCAGCATTAACTCTGTTTAATAGTTCTCTATGTTCCTGATCTGAGACCCTCAGCTCCTTTCTAAGTTCAGTAATAAGACTCTCCTTCTCCTGAAGACACAAGTTTTCATGATGTAAAATCACAAGGAATATAAGGGATGAATACAAGATTGACATGGATACATATCAACAGGGAGAGGCATGTGGACTAGTACCCAAGTAATGGCATCAGATTGAGCCTTAAATGCTCGCAACACTGAACTGTATGCTTCTTGCTCAATTCTATGTATTTGTGCCTCCATATCGTTCTGTAACCTAGAATATGGAAGAGCACTAACTATAGTTCTTCCATTCCTGACGATAGGTCCTCTTGCAGCCCTATTATGATGAGATGGAGGAAGATCATCGTCAGTTCCTGCATCCAATGAAGCACCAACAAAATTGGTAAACCAATGGATTTCAAAGAGGTGTCTACAAAAATAAACTAGTAAAGTAAGCTTAACAGATAATGATATCATGTATTGAAGAAACGAAATACAAAGTGTAAAATCTGTAACCATAAATGGGTAATGGTAAATCGCGCGTCTGAACTTCTACTCACTCTTAATGACTTTAAAAATAAGCTATGGGTTGTTTATAACAAGAAAAGTTATTAAATATTAGCCAGGCAAGTTTTCTCTATGCAATAATAAACATTAAGATTATACTATTTAATTCTCTTGCTTCCCTTTCCTGCTTCTAATACATTTACTATCCATAAATCAGTGTTTATAATCTGATCTAACAGTTGAGTTATAATAGAACAAACTTTTCCTCTTTCTAAAACGTAAAAAATTATCCTATCTATTGTTGTCCAACTTGAGATATTATAAAAACAAACAAACTACAGCAAATTGAAGTTTAGTTAATAGCAAATCTCAGCATCCTCTATTGGGATTGAGTTGAGAAAAGTATTTTTTTTCTTAGATAAAGCATCTTGTAGAAGTCTGATGCAAAGTGAAAAATGTAGAAAGGATTAAAATCATGAACAACAGTAAATCAAATTTTAGTGGTTCAATCCAGCATCCGCTAAGGTAAGAAAACTGTTTCTTTTCTCTAAGACAAAGGTACCTTATAGATGTTTGATGTAAGATTAAAGTGTGCAAAGCACAAAACACATCAACCCTGTAATTCCCAACTATTTGGGATCATCTATATAGATCTTAACCCTCCATTTAACTCTAAACAATTTATATAACTTCATTACATCAAGGAACTATGAGAGTTTTCTTTTATCTTCTTCTACTCCTTATTCCTTCAACTCTAATTGATTCAACCAGTTAAGTGAGATGCCTTTCATTATGTCCATACAATTTCAACATACTCTAATTCATTTTCTTATCTAGAGCTACATCTAATTGCTATAGAATAAATAGCTTTTTATTTAATCTATCATAATAACCCTATCTATAAATCTTTGCATTCCCATTTGAGCATCATTTATTAGTATATGTGTTGCATCGTCACTATTCAATACTCTTACAGCGGATCATAGTACAATTTCTGTTTTTTTTTAAATCCTAACCTATGGGACGCACTATGATCACATAAGGCTCTAGAAGCTGCTCTTGATTTCAACCACACATATTTTTTGTTACTATTATTCATAATTCCATCAACATATCCTTGTTGAGTAATACTTACTAGTAATGACTAATTCCAACAATTTTAGCATGTGTTATGGTATATCACATGTCTGAATAAAATGAAGTAGTCTGTAAGAACTGAATATAAATTATAATTCTAGAAACAATAACCATGGACAAATTCAGACTGCCATCACAAGTATTTATCAGCATTGAGGTTAGTCACTTAAATATAGTGAACAATGGGTTTTCAATGTTTCTTTGCATATAGTTAACTCAAAATGATTACCCACTGATCCCATAATATCACCGCATTGCAGCAAAGTGAATTTAATATTCTTAAGGTGGTTAATTTGTCCATGTACTATCTAGTACCAAAAAATCAAACAGATATATAAAAACCCTTTAAAAGGTATCATATCATTCCATCTAATTTCAGGTTAGAAGCCAAAACGAAAACAAATTTGGTTATCATCAGAAGCAAGCAAACAACCTACCTAGCCTGTTGATGGAATATGATTCAATCTGCCTTAACTCTTCAGCATTAGAAAGTGAGAAAATCGAAGAACTTTCATATAAATTTTGTACACTTGAAATAAACCAAGAATAAGGAGTAGAAAATCAATATTAAAAACCTAATCTCTTAAGATTGCATTACATTCTCGAATCCTAAGGAGCAAAAATTTAACAAGCAATTGCTAGTTTCTAGTTAAACGACCCAATCTTCACTACAAGTGCTATTTTAATATGACAAGAGTTTACCCCACTTACCGCTGCTATCATCAGGACCATATTCCATGTCTGTACCTTACAAAATAGCAAACTTCCACGAAAACAAGTTCGCAGACGTAACAGGAAGACCGCTATCCAAAGAGATCGTATAGGGAAAAAGCTTGATGAGTTTGATATCAACCACTCTCGCTCCCCTTTTGAGTCAATCTTCCCAGAATCAATTCAAAACGGACACGAGCAGCAGCTACGATGGAGAAATTTAGGAAGAAATAGAGGAACTTTCGCGAGAGCGATCGTCGAGAGAAAGGAAAGGGCTTTAGGGTTCGAGAGAGCGGAACGAACCGGAGTTCGGATTCCAAACGCATATTACAAAACCACGTTTCAGAGTTAAATCCATTTTTTCGTTCCGACCCGCAACCGGTAAAGAAAACAATAGGTTTCGGGTCGGGTCAGCGATCAAGAACGAATTTTAATAGAGATGAGCATTAGTTTTCGAATAAATCGAACCGAACTGATATAATATCGATTAATTTGGTTTCAACCGAATTAACTGAATTAATCTATTTTTAAAAAAAATTAATTTTTAATAAAAAATCAGTTTTAATTTTTAAAAATAAAGGTTAAAATTAAGATTAATCCAAAATTTTAATTAATTCGGTCTATTCGATTTAACCGAATAAAAACTTAAAAAACTGAAATGGTAACGAATTAATCATATTTTTAGGAAGATAAAATCGAATTACTGAATAAATCAAATTGAATTTTAAATTTTGTCCGATTTATTCGATTTGTTCGGTTTAATCAAATTTTTACACACTCATAATCCTTACATTATTTGATCGTCGGATCCGGATCTGTAAAACAGTATTCTTTACCCGAATAATTCACTGTTATTTTATTTATTATTAATTTAGAACAATTGTCCAAAATGATTACGTTTATATAAAAAAAAAGGCTCCCTTCTAAGCGACCAAATCCTCCGGTAAAAAAATAAATAAAAATAAATCAGGGGTGCTTAATTACAATACCTCTTAGAGTTCATCTTCCTCCCTGAATTATAGTTTGTGTCCTTTGGCCATCTCCTGATACAAATTAGGGGTGCTTGATACACAAATTTAGAAGACTGAAATGAGAATGAAATCTATTTCATTCTCATTCTTGATGTTTGGTAGACGGGAATAAGAACTCATGTATGAGTTTTATACCCCAATTTCATAACCTACACTCCCTATGTTATCACTAAACTCATTACCCCCTCAATTAAACTCATTACCATTCTGATTCTCAAATATATATCAAGCGTCCCCTTATAACTTAAAGGGAGATGAATCATTAAAAATATCA
>JBAMIB010000125.1:5699991-5710407 GCA_037177415.1 Kaempferia rotunda | reverse complement strand
AGTTTAGAGATAAAGAAAAGTATTAATTATTAAAATAGTTATGAATTTAAAACTAAAATGAAAATCAAATTATAAAAAGGGAAATACTAAAATTTTATTATCTTGTAACAATAAATAAATATGTAAAGTGATAACTAAAAAAATTACAAATGATTAATTGTTACTTAAATAGTATGATTAAAATTTATAAAAATTATATTTTAATTATAATATGGCCGATTTATTTAATTTTTTGAGAGCTAAAATTGAAAATCAAACTGAAAAATCAAAACTAAATAAACTTAAATCGAAATCAACCGAAAAATAAAATAAAAATCGAACCAAAAAAACTAAAATTTTTTAATTCGGTCGATTTTTTTCGGTTTTAACCGATATATGACCACCCCTAATTCCCTAATTCATAGAGATAGATATCCTATTTAATTAGTACGGCGCCACAACAAACCCTAAACTCCGCTTCTCCGCCACAGCCTTACGAGCCACCGTCGGACTACTACCATCGGTAGTTGCAAGTTCTATCAGCGGCGGCACGTCGACCAGCGGTTGTATTAATTCCCTCGCCTGTCTACATGGATGAATCTGCAAACCGTCTGTTCCGTATCCGACATACGGTTATGCAGATGTTGAAGGATCGTGAGTATCTTGTAGCTGATTTAGATATGAACATGAGCAAGAATGATTTCCTTCGCAAGTTCGGTGAGGGCGTCAAGCGCGAGGATCTCTTCATTTCCACGTCCAAAAAGAACAACTCCGGCGAGCATGTCTTAACCTAATCCTCGAATTTATCCCTTTTTTGAATTTTAATTGGCGTCTGAAATTTTTTATTTATTCATTGTTTGAATAAAGTTTTGGTCTTTTTTACGGCTTTGTTGTATTCATAGAGGTTGGTTTCTTTCACAAATCCAATGTCATTTAAATGTGTATTTGTAGTCTTTCATCTGCTAAAAAGGTTATATGTGTTATTAACCTCCTTCAAAAAGTTTTGTTTGTATATCATAGGAGAACTCTATATTAGAAGATAAAGACAGATATTTCTTGCTCAATTTTCCAATACTATCATTTATAAGTGTGTTCTTGGACCATCTAGCTTAACTGTACTTTGCTTTCTCTTGAGCTACATGCAATAAAAGGAATTGAATATAAATGTAACCGAAATTATAACTGAATAAATAAACAGTCTATTATTAGTTATCATTTATTGAAAACTAAAGAATATATCTCCAATTTATTTATCATTTGATTCATCTCACAGAAATAAGAATTTTCTTTAATGTCGACTTTTCTTTTGAACCAGATATATGTTTTCTTTCCCAATGATGAAAAGGTCGGCATGAAGCACATTAAGAAGTATGTTGAAGTGATGAAATCAGAGAATGTGCCTAGAGCGATACTAGTTCTTCAGCAAAATCTGACTCCATTTGCAAAATCGTATCTTCTGGAACTGTCATCAAAATTTCATTTGGAGGTTTTTCAGGTCAGCAACGAAGCAATAGCTGGGATTTTTGTTTTGTTTACTCTTTTTGCTGTCTTGATTAGTATTGCCAAGGCATTTTATCTTGTTTTCATGTGCCTTTTACTCCTCTAAATTAAATAGTAAAAATATAACTTTATGCACACTTATAACCCCTAGGAGGCTGAGTTGCTGGTGAATATAAAGGAACATGTACTTGTTCCAGAGCATCAAGTTCTTACTACTGAAGAGAAGAAGACTTTGTTAGAGCGGTACACTCTGAAGGAAACACAGGTATGGCTTTACGAGTCATGGTCATTAATTAGCAATATTTTCAGTTTCAGCTTTGCATGTAGAGTATAAAAAGTAGGTTGTCATGGAATAACAGAACCACTTATTTCAAAATTATAAACTTCAATTGTTTATCTTAATTAGGTGAATAGTATAGTACTTATTTCACCAAAAATTTGTCTATTTTACCATCTCATATACCTTACACTAGAATATTGGTAGAGAGTGATACTTTCTTTGCTTTTAACTTTCCTCAAATGTTGTTGTTTTTATGCGGTCTAGGAATTTTGTAGTAGTTAGTCATTGTTACATCCCTTTTCTACAATTAGTGTATTGTGTGTTGCTAGCTACATATTGGTTCTCAACTAAAAGTAGATGTACATCCATCATTTTTATTGCCGATTGAATTCTTTTTAAGAACACCATGTACTTCTTAAAAGTCTCAAATTCAAGCTATTTGTTTGCGTTTATTTGTTATGTGCAGATAGTTTATCGAGCGTACTCGTATAGACTGGCTTATTCTTAGGTTTGAATGTTGTTTCAGAAATCAATCCAATGTTGCTACTCAAGTTCTTACTTTTAACATTTTCAACTTTCGGATCATGATGGCTAGTTGATGCTATTATAGTTGTGTACTAAATCAACTCGCTTGCTATTTGATTTCACATTAGTTTAAGAAGGTTTTTTCTACAAATAGTTTTCCCACATCTGTGGATAATGTTCCTTACGCGACTATTTTCATCCCAGCTTCCTCGAATTCAAATAACTGATCCAATCGCAAGATACTACGGTCTCAAGCGAGGACAAGTGGTTAAAATCATTCGGCCCAGTGAGACGGCCGGGCGATATGTGACCTACAGGTATGTTGTCTAGCTACGATGAGTTGCTCCAGTTGATTCGCTGTGCCTCTTGGAGACTGCAGGGAGCTGAACTTATGATCTTGCGATGGTAGACGATATAAATGTTTCATTAACTTATTCAGCTTTGTATCAGTACGATATTTTGCCCTATAAATGAGTAGACTTTAGTTAACTTGTGGGACATTATGCCGTATTTCTATTGTTCGATCGAGCATCGAGCTTTTCAAACTCAACGAGTGGCAACTCGTTCGACCAACAGCTTGTTAATATTAAAATAGTTATGTGAATGATTATGTGGAATTACTGCTGCTTTAATCCCTAAGCTGTAGTTTGTTGATCAGCTAAATTTTGGTTAATGGAATTAAAATGAACATTACATGTTAATTTGTGTATCAACTTGAATACAAACTTATCGAGTGGTGCTTCAATTTTGGTCTATAAACTATTTGTGAATAGTGGTGTGGAAGAAAGTTTAAAATCATCAGTAGTCTTAAAAATATAGTGATAAAAAGTGAGCACCATGCTTTAATCTAAATTGACAATTAAGCGGGTTTAATTGTCAAATTATTTTCCTTTTATTTGGAGCTCTTAGGGTTGTAATATTAAGTTTGAGTTTGTTTCGATTAAATATTATTGTATTTGAAATTCAAAGATTATTTAAAATTTTTATATTTCTAACTGATTTAGTTGATTATTAAATTTGTTAATATAAATTGATTTATTCATTTTAAAAATTTAATAGGTTGATAATAATTTAATATTGATAGTTTAATTTTGCTTTTAAACGCCCACCCGAACCATTTCTCCAGATTCTAATTCTAGCACGTAGCTATTGGGTTAATAATATAATCCGTTATTCTCGTGAAGTTTCAAGGGCATTTTCGTCACATGCTGAGTTAACAAATTAAAATTCACGGACTATATCAAATCCGGTATCTATACGATAATTTGCTCTAATAAATTTTAAGATTAATTTATAATGGTCCATCATACAAAAGGACAGTAAAATGCTTCCTTAATTTATGTACTTTATCTTATGATGGAACTAGCTATATTACACCATTTGAAATGAACAATATTACCTTCTCTCCAACAAAGCTAAATCAAACCAAATATATAATAAATCAAGTCACTAAAATAAATTTATTTTTTAACGAACTTAATTGATATTCATGAATATTAATGAATTTATATATGTAATTAAGAATATTCAAATTTGGTAGACTAGCCGACTCACGTGCTCGATTGAGTGTGTCCGACGCCCACAAATTCGAGTGAGTGATGGATAAAGTTGCGCATGAAAGTTGGATAGCATAACATTACTCATATTATTAGCTTTATGACATTACTCCCTCACCCGACTAAGGGTTGTTATCCTGCATATCTGCCGTAGGCGCCTAGCGTAGCGCTCATAGGTCAAGACGCTTTGATCATTTTAAAAAATTTTTTTATTAAACTCATTTGTCTTTATGATTTAGAAGTTGAGTTATAATATTATGTAAAAAAACTTATAATAAAAAAAAATTAGGTGTATACGGAGTGTACGGGATAAAGTTTCTTTAACTTAAATACTATACCTTACATCTTAGACCTAAAATCCTAAGCTTTATAAAAAATTCAAAAAAATTACACCATAGGAATGTGCAATGTGTATATGCCTTACATTGCACATCCCTCACATGGTCCGAGCACCGGGAACTATTTACATGTGAGGGTCGCTCATGACGGATGTGCGGGGTAACAAAACTATATATATATATAGTTTTTAGCCTTGGTGACGCTGATGGGTGTCGCCCGTGCGCCATTCTCACGCGGGAGAGCGCCCTCTCCTGTCTGTTGCGCACGGGTGACGCCCACCAGCGTCGCCCAGGCTAAAAACCCTTTATATACACACACACACACATAATTTTTACTCTACTCACGTCGACGTGGCATGGTGATGTGGACAAAACTCCACCATTTTTCTCGTCGCTTCAAAATGCGGGGGCATGATTTCGCTCTATCTTTTCCCAAGTCGCTCACATCCCTGCTTTCAAAACCAAAGCCCAAAACCCTCGCATGTCGCTCACATCCCTACTTTCAAAACTAAAGTCCAATTTGTACTGTTCATCTCCCTCCACTCCTGTTTTTGCACTTATTTTTTAATAGCGCATTCCAGGGGAGTTGTAATGATATGTTGTGTGTTTTTCTTAATGGAACCTATCGGTGTTTTCTTTTACCCCTCGGGTTGCAATATACAGTTGAGGTGTGATGATATTTATTTTAAAACATGAGCACATAGGTCTGATTTTCAAAAATAAGCACTAGCATACTGGTATTTTGCAGAGAAGGGAAGTCCTATAAACTTATTTTAACAAATAGTCACATTGTAGCTGGTTTGCAAAAATCAGCTACAACATGGTGTTGGTTTTTGAAAACTAACTACAACACAATATTGTAGCAAGATTATATTTGATGATTTACCTTAATCATAGAGTTTGGTCTGATTATATAAAAATTATATTTGCATACATACATTTATTTATTTAACTAACAAAATATTATTTTGTCATGTCATTCTAGTCATTAGGTAATGTTGGTTATAAATTGCAATAGACCAATGTGTTAAGTCACTTTAATAGATTTTTTCATCTGCCAATAATGAAAGGACAAGATCATAGATTTATTCGTTTACATGATCGACACAAAACAATCATTAAACAATCCCCTTTTACTGTAATTTTAGACATACAAGATATTCAGTAAATTCGTGGTTTACTCGTGAACTACTGAAGTTGAAAGTGTCTAATTCATAATGAATTCATTAGTTTTAGTATATAACTCACAATATAATCATTCTAATTATCCGTCGCGTCATATCCCATGAATTGCTGTTTTCATCTGTAAAAGCAGCACAAGAAACTTTTCCCTATCAAACATTTCTTTTTCACTGAGGCAAGACCCCGAATCCACCTCGACGATAAGTAATCTTCCACAACTCCACATCCTCTCCCCTATCATACTCTCTTATGTACTGAGGAATCTCAGCAAGATCAATCTGCTTGCCGACAAAGCCTGGTTGAAGCCCATCGCCTCCTCCGTAGTCTGCCTCGTGTAAAATCAAGGAAAATATGCAAAGATAATGTCGACACAATTGCAAAATGACCATATGTGAAGTTGTCGTCCGTACCTTCGCTCTTGAAGTAGATCCGAAAGTGAGAATAACCATTAGCAATGACATCGAGTTCATCTAAGCTGAAGTTATATCTCTTCTCCAGAGCCAGGTACAAGGTCTATATAATTAAGATGCATAAAATCTCCAACTTAGAAGTGCAATTGGTTTCTTTATAATCTCTCGTTATAAGACTACCTTGTGGGAACCTCTAGCCATTATCTTCTCTGCCATGCCGAAGAACGAGTCCGTTAGCTCATCGCTGTAGATAACATCGGCTGCCAAGAGAACCGTGGCGCTTTCAACCTCCTCGATCTCCTCAGAGCTCCACAGGTATCTTTTATTCAGGGACTTAGAGTAGTCAGGGGAATGTATAATTGTGGCAAAGTAATGAAGAACAGCAACTGAAACTTATGATGATGGTAATTAACTAGTGAAAATAATCTTTCAGGAAGACAGAGAATGAACTCCTTAATTACCTAGACCGAGGCGAAGAATCAGTTGTCGCATTGGGAGGCCACGAATCCATCCAATCGAGCTCCCTCACACAGACAGTGTTATCCTTACATTTAAGCATACTCGAGTTGACATGAGTATTAGCATCGCAGTTGTTTAGGATATGAACACCTTTATCTGCGAGGGGGGAAATAAAAACTTACCTAGAAAAGTAAGAAGAAATGAAATTGGAGTAAAACTTACAGCATCTTTTATTGAGACAATCGAACTAAAGATGAGATTTCACTAAATAAGAATACAAATGGTCACTTCAGGGAAAAGATCAAGTGTGTGGGCTAGTGTTTACGATCACTACCTATAAAATTGAGCAAATCTTGATCCAACTTAAGTCATTGTAGAACTATATGTAATGTGCCTCATAGAGATGTTTCACATAGTTTTAAGAGAGATGAGCAAAGTGAATAACAAATGAGGCACCTGTTATGAAGACTTTCTTAGCAACCCTTGAGAGCGCGATGCCAACCAAACCTGGATGACATGATAAAGTAAATCGATTCTGTCCAAGAACACAGGAAACACTAACAGAACCAACAAAGTCTAGACCTCCACAGCAAAATTGAACATATAGGAATAGGAATATACTGGGATACCTGTTCCAGCACCAAGTTCTACTGCAACGATGTCGTTGAAGTAAGATGAGGTATAACTTTTATGCAAAACGAAATCGGTTAATACCAGTGCTGCCTTCCAAACCTGAAGGCAACAGAAGAAATTAACCAATTAAGGTAGACACAAAGCTAGCAATGGATGAAATTCCACAACTGAGTATTACTTGGAGTCCAACTTCAAGAAGTGAAGAGGTAATAGAATGTTGGATACTTAAACCAAAACTCAAGCATCTATCTGCAAAAAAACCCACACTGAAGTATAGAACACAAGGAAAAGTTTTTCTGAAGAAGCACAGCACTAATGGGGAGGAAAAAGTGAGGAAAAGAAAATCAAAGATATAATCATTCATAAAGAGATAATCCTTCCTGAGTTCCTGCCACAAGTCAATAAGAACAGTTGATTCTCCCACTCAATGTAGAGATAAGTACGTTGTTAAGCAATAGCATGATGCAACATAACCAGCTTACACTTACTATTAGGATTCTCTCGTCGAGTCAGAACAAGATCGCCATCTTTATCCAAACATAGATGTTCATGAGAATCATGATGCTCAACTGAGCATCATCATCACAATCAGATACGTTAGCATGTGCCAAACTAGTTCCTATGAATTGAACTTATTGCCTTAAGACTTACAGGAACAGCGATTCTCCCCATTCTGAGCATAGTCACAGCCATTGTCCGAGCGAAGTGTTTCCCTAGAAGATGCTCCCTTTTGAAGTCGACCACCATGACCTTAATCGCGATTCATCATTAAAGTTATGAGAAAATTCCAATGAACAAGTTCAATCACTAAAGATGCTTTATCAAGAAAAAACAATACAGCCAACTACTTTCAGATTAAAAAACAGCGTTTTTATTCCAGACGCCCAATGTCTCCATCAATCCTACAACTTTTTCGAGAAACTCGGACGTTGAATCATCCGAACAGACCTAATCGGGCAAGACAACCAAAGAAACGAACGGCGAAGTGCAGCAGAGGGAATCGCACAAAAATAGACGGAAAACGCAACGATTATAAGCAAAATCGAGTGTGAGGCGTAAGAAGTTTAGGAAAGAAGATGCGGAGAGGCCGTCGGTCGGATTACGAGTAGGGGGGAGGGAGACGGTGAAGTGAGAGATGTAGGGACCGGAAACATGCGGCGGGCAGCCGAGATGCACTTCGCTCATCACCTGCTCCTCTCCCTCCCGGTTCGCCATGGCCGAGGGAGAGGAGAGCGACGGAATTCGCAAGGGCTGAAAAAGGGTTCAAATGTATGAGAAAAATTCATTTTGGCTTAGAAACTTTCAGTTTTTCTAAAATACCCATTTTTTAAAGAAAAAATCAATTGCCACCTGTACGGATCTTATACGTTTGTTAAGAAAAAAAATGAAATCGAATTTATTAAATTCAATTTCACCTTTTAAATAAACTTTTAACAAATAATTGATAAAAAATTTTAATTCAATCTCATTTATTAAAATAAATCGTAAAAGATTTCATCTAAAAAAATTAAAATTACTAAATAGGGTCTTTTCATTATGTACTACTTAGTGACGAAGGCACATAGGGTCTTTTCATTATGAGATAGGATTATTTAGTGGAGGATTTACATGTGATTTGTCTCCCATAGAGCCATAGAGGATAATGAAGAAAAAAAATGATACTGAACCGTTTAAGACCAACGATATTAACTGTTTTTACTTTAATACATCATAAATAAAAAAATGATAATGATGAAAAATATCTCAATGTCAACCAGCACTAGCTGTTTGATGAAATTACTAAGTGACTGCATGTTAGAGTGGGTATAATTTGATTAAAACTTTTAAAAAAACAGTCGAACTGAAAATTTTAATTTTTTTATTTGTTTTTTTTTTAATTTTTCGGCCAGTTTCGATTTACATTTTTCTTAATATTGGTGGTTCAATTTTTTCGATTTTAGCTCCTAAAAAATCAAATAAATCGAACAAAATATAAATTTTATGGATATTGAGTCATTCAAGTGAAGTAACAATTAGTTATTTGTAATTTTATTACTTATCACTTTACATATTTACTTATTGTTACAAGATAATAAACCTTTAGTATTACCCGTTTATATTTTGGTTTTCATTTCAATTTTAAATCTATAACTTTTTTAGCAATTACTATTTTTTCTTTGTATCTAAACTAAGATTTACAGTCGCACAAAATTAATTTAATTTATTATATAAACCGTATATAACCGACCGTATAAACCGGATTGTATTACAATAAAAATCGAATCGAACCGTAATAAAATTGTTTGATTTTGGATTAGAAATTTTCAAAATTAAAATCGAACCAAATTAAGTAAAATCGGACCAAACCGACCGATGTCCACCCCTACTGCATATCCAAATTTCTTCAATGATAATAATTATCTACACCGTTCAACCCAAGGGTTCGTGGAAAAGAGATAAAATGAATCCCAAGAGGTTTGAAACTTATTCCTT
Organism: Kaempferia rotunda; assembly: GCA_037177415.1. Lineage (NCBI taxonomy): Eukaryota > Viridiplantae > Streptophyta > Magnoliopsida > Zingiberales > Zingiberaceae > Kaempferia > Kaempferia rotunda. The sequence goes on along the minus strand of JBAMIB010000125.1, from coordinate 5,701,073 downwards.
CTACTGCAAATTTACCATCAAAGTATCGACTCAACTATAGCTGAAAGAACAATTAGGATTTAAGATTTAAAATTTAGGAATGACGAAATTGCTAAGTAACTCCCGGTTTGGTCCCTGCCATCGCCATGACGGCGACAAACAAGAGCTTGAGCCAGAGCCCGTGCTAATTTTACTGTTTGGATATGAGAGTTGGTCCACCTCTGGTGGTCTGGTCCTCGGTTGACATAAGATTCGTCGCAAGAGACAGAGATCCCACTTATCCCGTGAGTCGTCGCTGATAATTTTGCAGTGGCTACCACGAGCTGCGTCTCTGTCAGTGACAACTGAGAAAGGGCGATCGATGCAAAGAATTACCGCAATGACTGAGAATATGAATTTTGTCGAAAAGAGAAAGTAACTTTAGTATCGGCAAGACGACGACGACAAGCCTGAGGACAGATCAAGAAATCAACAGCAGAACAAGAAACAACTTGTTACCTCAGTTCTTGCAGTTGGCCATTTGCTCTTCTCGAGCTGCAGTAGCTGACACAGTACTTGTCTTGACGTCGGCTCTTTTCTCGCGTGAGTTTAGAAGACGCCACGGCGCACTGCGAAATCGAAGTCACAGACTTACGGTCCTCTGTTTTCGGGTGGTTAGTTCTTACTCTGTTCTTACTCTGTTTGGAAGTTAATGTCTCGTCCATCTTGTCCAATCCCTGCCACGCGAATCGCGAGAGACAAATCTCGATTAGAAAATTTATTTATTGTAGTGCAGTATCAAATCTATTTACGCACCTCTGTTTCGTACTCTTTGCTGTTCTTCAGTGAGATATGGAGAGTTCCAAGTTCCAGTGCGCCGGTGTTCTTGCTCTTCTCTTGCCTTCCCTTCTACTCGTTGCCTCGGCATTTGGCTTCGACGATGATGGAGAGCTGCTGCTCCACTTCAAGCGCTCCGTCGTCTCCGACCCCCTCGCGGCGCTTGAGGATTGGAACTCTGACGATGCCACGCCGTGCTTCTGGAACGGCGTCGCTTGCATGGGGTTCCCCTGTTTAAGCAATGCAAGTGTGTCCGTCGCTCCCCGTGTCGTCTCTTTGGTTCTACC
>JBAMIB010000125.1:5687761-5699874 GCA_037177415.1 Kaempferia rotunda | reverse complement strand
GTCTGAGTTGCGAGTCTTGTCGCTGGCTGACAACCAGATTTCTGGGGAGTTCCCCGACTTCGATGTCAGCCGGTTGAGTAACCTCCAAGTGCTTAATCTCTCCCGCAACGCCTTGGAAGGCGCAGTGCCGGACACCCTCGCCCTGCTTCCTAGCCTTACCGTTGTCTCCCTCGCAAATAATTACCTCTCCGGCGAGCTCACAGATGGAGGATTCGGCCAGGTTGAATACTTGGACCTGAGCTCCAACCTCATCAACGGCACAATCCCGACCGGCTTCGGCGGGCGGTGGCTCCAGTACCTGAACTTGTCGCACAACCAGTTAACCGGCGCGATCCCGCCGGCATTGGCAGCGGTAATTCCGCTGAACGCCACAGTGTGTTTGGCTTTCAACAACTTCACCGGATCGGTTCCTCTGGAAGGAGTTTTCACGTTGCAGAAGCCGGCGGCGTTCGCCGGGAATCCGGGTCTATGCGGGGAGCCACTCGAGAATCTGTGCACGATCCCTTCTACGTTCTTCAATAAGCCGCCGGATTCAGACACGGAAGCTCCACTTACAGCCAAGTCTCCTCCCGCCATCGCCGTCCTTCCAAAGAACGCGGAAGGGAATTCACCAACGAATGGCGGGAAAGGGCAGGGAAGGCTCCGGCCCGCGGTGGTCATTGCGATAGCAGTCGGAGACATGGCCGGAATCGGCCTTCTTTTAGCAGTGTTCTTTTACGTGTATCAAACGGAAAAGAAGAAAAGCGAACAGAGAAAAGAAACAAACCAAGAGAAGCAGCAACCTCCGGCGACTGATCCTGAATGCTACGTCTTCGTCAGATTTCCATCCTGTCTGACCAAGAAAGGGAATGGAGATTGCAGCGATGAAACATCCGGCGATTCCTCGTCTGCGGAAACAGAAACAGAGGAAGAACTCCACGGGGGGAGAGGGAGGCAGGACGGCAGCGGAGGAGGGACCCCGCCGCCACCGCGGCAGCTGAAGCCACAGAGAGCCACCCTAGTCACCGTCGACGGCGAACCGCAGCTAGAGCTCGAAACCCTGCTCAAGGCCTCAGCTTTCGTGATCGGCGCCACCGGGTCGACCATCGTCTACAAGGCGGTGCTCGCCGATGGCACCGCCCTCGCCGTGCGTCGCATCGGCGACGGCAGCACCTTCGACAGACTGAAGAACTTCGAGGCACAGGTCCGCGGCATCGCCAAATTCCGCCACCCGAACCTACTCCGCCTCCGTGGCTTCTACTGGGGCGCCGACGAGAAGCTCCTAATCCATGACTTCGCCTCGAAGGGCAGCCTCGTCAACATCTCATTTACCAGTAAATTTCTCTTTTCCCCCCTCATAAATACGGATTTTATTCAACGCTGTGTAATTGTTTGTTGTTCTCAGAGAAGTTTGGCTCGTCGGCGTCGTCGCACCTGAACTGGGAATCGCGGCTCCGGGTGGCGAGAGGACTGGCCAGGGGGCTCGCTTACCTTCACGAGAAGAAGGCCACCCATGGCAACATCAAGCTAAGCAACGTTCTCCTGGACTCGGACATGCAGCCGAAGATCGCCGACTTCGGCCTGGAGCGCCTCATCTCCGGTGAGGGCGGCCCCCGACTGAGCGCGTCGGCGCGACTCTTCGGAACTAAGCGGCCGGTGCAGTTGCAGAGCACCATGGCGACGGAGCTTCCGTCGCCGGCGTCGTCAGGGGTCACCGAAGTCAGTCCTCGCGCATCGACCTCCTCCACGGTGGCGGCATTGGCGACGGCCGCCCGGTACCAGGCCCCGGAGCGGCTGAAGAACCTGAAGCCCAACGCGAAATGGGACGTGTATTCCGTCGGGGCGCTGCTGCTTGAGCTGCTCGCCGGGAGGGCGATTTCGGAGGCAGAGATCGGGCAGGGGTCGGCGGGCTTCATGGTGGAGGAGAGGAACCGGATTCTAAGGATGGCGGACCCGACGGTGAGGGGGGAGGTGGAGGGGAGGGAGGAGTCGTTGCTGAGCCGCTTCAGGCTGGGATTCGCTTGCTGCGCGGTGGCGCCGCATCGGAGGCCCTCCATGAAGGATGCGGTCCAGGTGTTGGAGAAGGCGGTGCTGGTCTCCTCCGCCGTCTCGCCTACTGTAGGATTATAGCCCTGACGAACTAATTAATCTTCTACGTTGTAATGTCCGATCATCTATTCCAATCGAACTGCGAAGCATTCTGTTCTAGAAATTAATTGTCGAACTGCTGATATGAGCGTCAATGCCTACAATCCAAGCCAGTTTATTATTCAGAAAATTTATCTAGTAGACTGAAATACCAATTCATCCTTCTAAATTGCCACTTGGATTACTCTCTTCACCACTCTATGAGCAAACCATCTCATCTAAGCAAGCAAGTACGCAATTAACGGAGTCCATCACGAGAATCTGGATTACTCACAAGGTGCAGCAGTTTCATTAGTTGGAACATTGCTGTTACTAGCTGTAGCTTAATTGAACAGGCGAAGCCAATCTTTTGCTAAAGAATGGCTAGAGCATATCGTGTTAAATGTACAAACTGGTAGCAAAACCATTCAAGTATTTCACAGGGACAGGTTAGCTCACTTGGAATTTGCTTATGGTAAAGTGGACTGTTAAATTCTATTTGGCATCAGATTCATCAGTTCCTCCGGCCGCACCATCATAAGCTGAAAGGAAAAAGGTGCTATGATTTTTTTGCAAAAACCTGCAAGTAAAATAGCAATGTTAGGTACAGGCCAAAAGTTTTTGACGATTATTTATGAATACTTTTATCCATGATTAATGTTTACATAAGTATGCATCGCAAAGCTGGCAGACATTAGAAACGTATGGTAATAGAAATTAAAACTGGGGAAAAGAAATATTGTTAGTATCGATCACTTCGGCATAGAATGCAAACAAGAAATCTCAAATATCTAATAACTAATCAATAAGAAAATATTTCAGAAAGAACAAAACATACCTAAGCATGTCCAACAATTTCTTTTGCAATTTTGCAAGTGCTTCCTCCTCCATATTGACACAGGCAAGTAGTTCAGGCAACTTCACTATAGACAAAAAAATAATAATAATAACACATACTAAATAATATGAAAGACATTCACCATATGCTGCATCGACATTACTATATACTATAAATTACAAATAGAAAAAAAAAAAAATGGTCCACCGTGTGTATGCAGTATGCTAACAAGATTCTGTCTCATGTTGTTTTAACACAAGTGGCGGGGTACCATCAACGGGAATTTAAACAATAAAAGTCTAGTGTAGAACATCTGGTGGGCAAAGCTAAGCCTGACATATTAATGTGCATGTACATGGCAATATCTACCACAACTGCTAAATGATTTTTATAGGCAATATAAATGTATGAGAAAAGCCTGACATTAAGATGAAAATGTTATTAAATTGGGGTAATAGAACAAATCATGTACAAGGGCATACCAAAAAGACGCAAAAGATGTTCTGCTCCATACACTGTTGAGGGAGACACATCATCACGAATTGTTTTATGATATTGTTGCCGCTCCTTTTTGTACAAAAGCATTGCTGGTAAAGCTTTGTCAAAATAGCAACGCAAGCCTTTAAGCATCTCAGCAACTGACTCGGTAATCCTATGAATTTTATAGGAATCATTCTCAGTAGCAAGTAGCAGGAAATAGATTATATGCTAAGAAAAGTACCTCAAGATTCTAAAATAAGGTAGCACAATAAAGGTTACCCTCATGTTGAAGCAATACTAAGCTGGGTACCAAAACAGATACCTATATGGCCATTAAGGAATTTTCCCAACTGAAATTGTGGGAAATCAATTGTTTAAAAAAAGGAAACTAGCATTTTGAAGCACTAAGGTGAGTAACACTGAGTCTTATCCCACTAGGCGGAGTTGGTGGGATTTCATGCAATAGCAAATTATTTAAACTCCAACACAATATTTTTCACTTTTTCCTAACTATCTCATGTCAATATACATTACTATATTAGGTGAACATAGATGGAAGGACATAAGATGTGAATATTTGCATTTTAGAAATTTAGATGAAAAAAAAAGAGTCGTTAACTATTACTGACTGAAACCTGAGGGAGAGAAACATATAAGATTTACAGCAAATTTCCCAATAGAAGCCATATCAGCAGAAGATAATGGTGCAAAAGAAAGAAACAAAAAAAAAACTTGGGTATCGATTATTAATACCAAAAAAAAAAATACAAGTCAACAAAAGAATAATGCAAATTAGCCTTTTGAGTTTGGGAACCCAAAACTTACATCCCATCTTTCTGTATCTGAAAATCAAGGTACTTCTTAAGGATTTCATCAACATTTGGAGAACGAGGAAGTTTTACTAGCTGCAATAGAGACACTATCACGCTAACTGAAAACTGATGCACAAATCATAACATTGATGCCACACATAAAATGTAGAATAGGTGAAGAAAATATTAAAGAAAAAAATGAATGATGATATGAGACAAGATAATTATAGTACTGTTCTTTTATTCCTTTAATGCACCAACCAATCAGAATATTTACATGTTCATATGTAGATAAACAAATTTACCACGTGGTATAGTTTTACCTAGAATGAATTTCATGTGCCTTCATAGACAACTACCATCATTGATCACATACGAGTTGAATTATAGGTCAAACCAAAGTGAGTTCTGATGCCTAGTTGTAAATGGGTAAGAGTGGAAATGTGGTGCATCAATAATGAGACCAAAGATAAAATTGTGTTGGTTTGTTGCTTAGCAATTATAGCACTCTTTGCGACTTACTAGTAAGTAAACTCACCAAATGGAATGTGTGACACGCCAATCTAGTTCCATGCTACCCACATGATAAGTTGTGGCAAGAAGCTTTATAAACTTAATTGAATGAGCTATTGTTAACTGGGGCTTGAGCATTTGGGGCTACTAGTTTGGCCTAGCAAGGAAATGGAACAATTCCCTTATCTAAGCAGGTATGGAGAATGCAAGATTTTATATTCAACGTAACAATTAGATTCATTCTCTAAAGAGGGGCAACAATATCTAGCAAGGGACCGAGTAACACTATCTGCCACAATTTGAATTAAGGGTATGATTTACTACCAAGTTGGTTAGAAATAATGAAGATGACTGAGATTCTCTATAGTGTTTATATTGTGATTAAAATACAGCAAAAATTCAAGTTAGAGACATGGATTTGAGTCATGATATGTAAAGCCCCAATATGCAAAAAGGCATGCAATATCTAACCAACCATAGATCACTTGATTTGGATATAACTACTGCTTGTTTGTTTGTTTTTAACAGTTAAGACTTAAGAGCACAGATATCACTTCCAGTAGAAAACCCATAACTTTTCAATTACCATTGTGCAATTTTGGTCTGAGCAAAATGGTGGACCAAGACTTAGGATTTTGGATCATGGTTCCCTAAATATGTTGTCATCAGTGCCATCTTGATCAAAACATACTAATACACGCAACAGATGCAATCTTTGGACCACCATCTAAGCTAGGTTTTGTTTATTGTGAAATTGTGTACAAAGACTTGAAAACTGTGATTCTAAGGGGGAAATCATCCAAAAACTTGGTGATATATTCAAAATGTTAGACAATTTTTTCAGTAACGCTTTCCTTCAATATTCAACATTTTAAATTCTCAGTACAATCAACTAATAATCACCGAACATGTTTGCAGTGATTTAGCAAACATCAAAAAGTTAGGTCATTTGGTAAAACACTCTAAAAGTCATATGAAAAGATTCATGATTAACATACCAAACCACACAGACTTCACCTATCCATTGCCCTTATCAACATGAATTCCTCAAATAACAAGAAACTTATAGATGTAAATCATTTCATGGTTGTCATTTCATGCATCGTTCGGTTTAACTTCAATGTATTTTCAAGATTTCATTATCTGGTAACCGCAAAAAACAATATAATTCTCAGATAGTTGAGCAAGTAAAGGAACCACTCAGCATGGCTTCACCCAAAAGGCTGATTGATTACAACTAGTTACTACAGTAAGGTAAATTTGGAAGTATATGTCCGTTTCATGCATTTTCAGAAGAACACAGGAGGAAGATTTACCTTACCCATCTGAGTAACAAATTCCCATTCATCAACCAACTGCTTCTTGAGAGTTACAGGAAATTGTAATTTCACAAGATTCTCAGGTATCTTCTCATCCTAACTTATGAGAAGATGCAAGACATTAGGTGCTTTCTACAAAAGTAAACATTACTGAAATGAACCACACATAGTGCTTATTAAGTGGGAAAAAAAATAGTTAGGTGGATTTACAAAGATGATCCTACACACTAAGTTTAGGAATCATGGATTTATAATATAAAATGAATACAATTAAAGAAGCTTTTAAGAAAATGAACATCGGTAAAGCTGTAGAAATACATTCTATTGAAGAATTAAAAAGCTTATGCTATAATTTGGCTAACTAAGGTTTTCAAGAAGATGTTAGATGTCTGAGGAATGGATGAAAAGTTATTCAATACACATTTTAAGAAAAAAGGTGACTTGTACTATAATTCCAATAATAGAAGGATTAAGTTGTTGAATCATAACATACAACTATGGGAAAGGGTTATTGAGAGAAGACCAAGAAATCAAATAAATTTAGGGACATCAATTTGATTCCATGCTCAGTAATAGATGTTAATCATAAATTAAGACAACTATTAAAAGGCAAAGAGATAAGGAATTACATAAAATTTTCATTAACTTGGAAATAATTAATGATTGGCATATAAATACCAAACCAGTTATGTGGTGAATATTAGAGAAAAAGGGATATATAATAATAACAGTATGTATGATGAAAACTGATGTTAAACATACTGGCGGTACTGTAACAAAATTTTCAATTATAGGTTTACACTGGTCAACAAAATTTGTATCACTTTACATTAGAAGTAGAAATTCTCATCAGCGATAAATTTTCTTGGTGAATGCTTTTGCAAATTACATGGACAGAAAAAATAGCTGGTTTGAATTAATTACAATTTCAATGTTAGAAATTCACATATGTAAATGCATGAACCACATGAGCTATATAAATGCATGAACCACATGAGCTGTCTGGTCCAGCATATTGAAGCCAACTGTACTGCATATGTTATATGTGATGCAGTGTGGGTTAATATAGAAGGACTTAATGCCTAGTTTAAAAATAATACAGAAGTTAATATAGCAAATACGAGAAAGCTAAGATGCATGTGTAGGTTAGTAGAAGGATCAAATTAAATTTTTAATGATCTCGGGAACAGCTAGGTATAGGTTTATTTAACAATGAAGTGAGAAAAAAATAGGGTAAGATCTATTCTATGGTTAGACGAATAGAATAGATTAGAGATGATGGTGTGAGGTGTAGAGTAATTTATGGAACTCTAATTAACTTGCCTAAAAATGATTTAAGATATTTCAATCTTAGTGCAATATTGATATCTCTTCTTTCATACTAAACAAATCTGTCCTTTCAATTCATTAATGGTTAAGAATATTAACAAATGCACCATATAAACTATCTGAAAAAGTTAATTTTTGTTGTTGTCATTACTAAAAATATATTTACATATGTTCATATCTCACTATTTTTTTCTACTGAACTTTCACCCCTCTATGTTAAATAGTATCTGATTAGACAATGGATACTCAGTACTAAATATTCTAGTAGTTCTCTTTGGTCAAAGATATATATATTCATTAAATTAAAGGCAACTTCCAAAGCATGTGTCCAGATTTTCCAGATTTACCAAAACGCCCCTTTATTTTCATCTTTTTACCAAAATGCAACCTACTCTCTTCTTTCCTATTTTACTCTTGCATTCAAATTCCCTCCAGTAGGCAAGGATATAATGGGAAAGGATTAAAGGGAAGAGCGTATTTTGGTAAAAGGATAAAAAAAAATGACATATTTTGGTGAATATGAAAATAGAGAGTATGTTTGGTAAATTGTCCATAAATCAATTACTTCTGGGTGCCACTGTGAATTTTTACAAGGATAAAATCTCTCAAATTTCTCATTAATTATTCATAAAGAAAATAAGTTAAAGAAAATTCTTTTAGCATATATTCTTAATTTAACACAATCTATTTTACATCAAAAATTTTGTGGAAGAGACATTTTTATTTGGAGCATTCAATCTGACATGTTATCACTAGACTGACAAAATTCCAGCATACAAAAAAAATAAGGTATCGTAGAATCAAATAGCAGATAATCATAGAGCAGGAAAAGCTGCATATAGAACACAAACCTGAAGCTCAGATTGAACCTTCCGCTTCTTGCCTTTTGACACTAGTAATGGAGACAAGAAAATAAGTCAGAACACATGGGAAAAAAAAAATCTCTTATGAAAAAAAAACAATAGGTGTGTGTGTGTGTAGAGAGAGAGAGTGAGAGAGATTTGATATGCTGCGCACTCGGGCACCCCAACAATAGGTACGTGTGGGGGAATGGCTGCTGCTGAGATTATGCATTTTACTACTGGGACGCAAAAAGAATGTCACTGCGAACTAATGGAGAAAGAGATTACCTTGTCTATGGCCAAGAATCACATTTCCCACTGCAATGGTTTGATATACTTGCAGGGGAAGCCATAGACATAAGGACTGGGAGCAAATAATGTACCACATCAACAATCATGGGTATAGGGGAGGAGTTGATCGTAGGCCACTTAAATTGGATCCATCCTTGGAGAATTGAGAGTGTCAATCAAAGGTGTAATTAATGCTAAGGTGGACAATTAGTGTTCAAGTAGTCATCTTAATGGTTTTCCCATGCATAGGTTCCAAGCAATTAGTTTAGCTAGCCCTCCATGTGGCTTGGCTCCCAACATAAGTGAAAAATTAACACAAAAATGCAGTGACCGGACCATTTTCAAGCCTATTGTCATACCCATCCGAATACCAACTGAAACTGATTAGATTTCAGGATTACGAACCAAAGACCATAACACTTCACGTAGAAATGTGAGAATATCATATTAAAAAAATTGAATACCAATAGTGCAGCAAGTTCACATCAGTGTAGCATGCAAACCAAGACCGAGCATACAACCAACTTTGGCAGCAAAGACATGCATGGAGGCATTTCAACCTAGCAGGGTATATGTAACCCAAGTAAACAAGTGTTTGGACTTCTCAATCACTCTTCTCCTCTAATGTCTTACTGGCTTTTCCATCCAGATTTCCACCTTAAAAATATATACTGCAATCTCAGGATCTTTATCATGTATTTGAATTTGATGTTTAAGTCATCTAACACATACTCCGAGTAAAGTGCACTTCATCAATTTGGATATTCGTCGAACTAGACTAATCTCGGAATAATCAATACCCCTTTACGATTAGCATTGATTTTTAACCTTGGTTACTATGTTAGCAAGCTTTTGCACGGAATATACCACCTAAAGTACTAACAGGATTAGAGAAAATTACCAAAACCAGGAAGTGAGTCAACTGCAGGTTTGGTAACAACGGAATTTTCCAACACAATACAATTGAAATCTAATTTTCAGATAACGAGGTCATTACTTTTACAAGATCATGAAAATCATATAACAAGCAGTACAGCCAAAAGGAAAAAAACAGTTAATTGCTTAGACATTTTTAATACAGAAGACACCACTTTGTAAGAGAAAAATATTTAGTTTATAAGCAACTTGAAAATGGAAGCATAATATTGATGATTAAAACAGATTGTTATACCATAGCTTTTTGGATCCTCTTTATCCACTTTTGCATCTGTCAAACACATAGAACATAAGTAAAACAACAAATGACTACGTTGAGAAAAAACTACAAATCAACACATATGGCTTTTGTAACACTTATTACAGGGCGTGAAAAATAAAAAGTCACAATGGGGATGTGGAAAGGGAGGAGTTTAACAAACAGGTACAGTGCAATTTCTTTTGATTGGAGATTGCTCAGTGGGAAAATAATTTGAAACTAATAGACGTCAAAATTTTGAAAGTTATAATTCTAAAATATTTGTTTTTGTTCGACATTGAGAATATCTTATCAATGTCACAGAAACAAGCGCAACATGTGGATTGACATCTAGTACTGGTATTAGCTACCTGTTTCAAGTGACATTGGCAGTCTGTCAGTTTTGTTACCCAAAATAATCCCTAATTTGATAGCTATATATTTTTTTGTTGGATAGTAGAACTATCATTTCATTCAGGAGAATAAGAGTACAGTACGCTGTCAGTGAAGTTGAATTTTCCAATTTGTCTTCCTCTAAACTACTTCTAAAGTTCTAACTGTCCATACAACATAAACATAAACGGCCGTCGATGCACAAAGCTTCTGCCAATGCAGTCCCGAGAAAGGGTCTATTATTTATTACGCAGCCTTATCCTGCTTTGTAAGATATGGTTTCCAAGACTCAACTCGTGAATTCTAAGTCACAAGGCACCAATTTTATTGTTTGCTCCCCTTCTTCATACAACATAAACATAGATCAACTAAAACATAACGACTAAAAAGACTACTAGAGTTCGATAGCATTGTCTAACTCATTGAAATAACAAAGAACACTATAAAAAACCTTTGAGCTTGGTTTGTGTTGATCGACCAGATCTCGGGTTTTTCTCACTATTCTGGTTCTTTTCTAGTGCCTGCTGCTTGCGTATATTTTCCTCAGTATACTTCAACATGCGATCAGCTGGAACCCATTCGTCCCAGCTGTAAAGATTAAAAATGGTCCAGAAATTAGCTTAATTCATCAACTAGAACCAACATACAAAATATAAAAGGAAACTTGCATCAAGAACAACAGAAAATAATCAATGTTCGTGGACTATGCAATCCACTAAGACATACTTCTTGCTCCAACCCTGAAAAAAGGAAAATCAACAGTTAGAAAGGATAATATTTCCACTCCCACATGCCTGCTAAAGTTCAAAGTTAAAAACATGCAGTAAAAAATACAGGTGTCAAAATTGACTAAACCATAAAACAAGAAATAAGGTTAAAGATAATGAAAGAAATTAATAAACAGGTGACCATTAACTGATTTGAAAGATAATAAAATTCTCACTCACAAGATAATGAACGAAATATCTCCATTCATCCTTTCGGATTTCAGCTTTTTGGACCTGCAAAGGAATGAAATCAGTGAAAATTATTGGTGTTCATAAGCAATTCACAAGCATAAAGAAAATTAAATGTGTAAGAAAGACCATAATGAGGGTTAAAACAAAGAAATATTACAAAACTGTGACAACAAGAACTATTTCCAAACTTCATTGCAGGTGGAATCTTAAACACTAGGTTTCTTTCTTTTTCACGTTGGTTCTAAACATTATAGTGTAACTTGACAAAGTGATAGCATTGCACACCTATAGTCCTACATATATAATATGGTAGATCCCAATGTGTTTATAGCTTAAGGTGGCAAGCACCTCTCGGATATTCAGTCATTTTCGGATGGAATCCCTCCTCTGTTTAAGTTAGGTAAAACAAGGGATACCAGATTTGGACATTCCTTACTTCATCCTAATAGTGATCAGTATCCTTCAACATTGGCGTTGCTTAGGAATAGGAGATCATGTGAGCATCACATGAAGCTTTACATGGTACCAGAAGAATAGGAAATATCACAAAAAGTGCTCTCGCACATGCAAGCTCTTGCACGCTCCTCCCTTCCTATTCTTCCTCGCTGAAGTAGAAAACTGGTGCAGTGTCACGACCCTCTTAGAGATGTAAATGAGATATGCTCAGCGGTGTAGTTAAGCCCTCTGTAGCAAAGAGGAACCAAATTGTAATCTCACACTGACAAGTTTAATCATGTATTATTGGTCTTGGAGGAAGGTGGGGTGTTCTGCAGATTTGGCTGAGAATTGTTCAGGGTTTCTATGTTTTTTTCTCTCACCTATTTGGCTGAGAATGATTGTGGATTTCGCAAAGTTGTTTCTTGCAAGTTTGATTGTTTCTTGTGCAGGAATCGGGAAATGTAAACAATAAAAAACACTTACAATCAAGCAGAGTGTGGTTGCACTCTCTCTCACATTGCAATTAAGGGTCCATGGGAAAATGGGAACAACAGCCTAAAGCGTTGTCTATCGTTATTTACATAGATTGAACAATAGCACTGCTCCAGTAGAACTAATC
>JBAMIB010000125.1:5629612-5642587 GCA_037177415.1 Kaempferia rotunda | reverse complement strand
AGGGATTGGTATGGAATTGAATTCCAATTCCATACCAATTCTTTGTTAAAAATGTATTCCAAAGGATGGAATTGAATTCCAATTCTCGAAGGAATTCAATTTCATCCCTTTCCAAACAGGGTGTCATGGAATTCATTGTTGTGGTGTCACTTACAGATGTCATTCTATGACACCGACCAATTCAATTCCTCTTTAAGTGACTGATCAAATGGCTAGTGATTTCGCGGGTAGGTCATCATCTCCCATCCGTCTCTTCTTAATCTGCTTCCTCTTTGCCCATTCGTTCTCTTATTGCTAGCTTAGTTGTATATAAGTCTTAAACTAAAACTCAAATTTGTCATGTCTAAGATATGTTAATCAAATATCAATTGTGCTTTTTGTGTAATGATGATCAGTCACTAGTCCTTGGTATATTTTAAATTTGCTTAGTCATAGAAAATTTATCTTTTATCCTGTACCATGTTGCAAATAGTGCATAATGTTCTTGGCGACGATGGTAGAAATTACCTTGCTGGTCAAAATTATCTATTAATTGCTAATGGACGAAGAACATAGCTGGAACACTAAGACTGCTGTTTTGTTATTAAATTTACTGGGTCCAGAAATCTCAATTTGAAAGTTTGGAGTTGCCCAGGTTGGATCTGTTTCTACTTATATTTACAAGCAAAAACTGACTCCAATCTAGCCATCAAAGTTGAGAAGGAATACCAATATTCTCGTACTAACACTCATTTAGCTTGGATATAAGTTAAAAGTAATTCCTAAATTGTCTGTTGTCTTTCTTTGTTTCAGATTACAAATATGTCAGCTTCAATGCAATCTCAGTCACTTTTGCCACGGATGCAGGTATTTGATATTCACAACTGTCCACCTTAAGACACTTGATGTTTAAATTTTATTTTATTTAAAAAAAAAAAAAAGATTAATCAGGTTGGGTAATGTCGAGGCTAGGGTGACCGGCCCGGCCCCACGGAATTTTCCACCGGTCACCTGGGTAAATCAGGAAACACTTATGGTGGACGGCCCAGAATCTTAGCATCCCTTAGTTTCGAGTCTTATTTGGAGGAAAAATCCACACAAATGTTATTTTATTTTTGTTATATCTACAAGTTGTCTTTAATTTGTTGGTATTGAAGGATATTCTAATGAAATGCAAAAACTAAAATTTGGCTGACATGGTCATGCTATTCTAGCATATAAATTATGTAACAAATGTGTTGCTGTTGGTTAGCATTAACACTTACAGTCCTTGATTGGATTTATGGCCAAGCTATGGGTTGGAACTTGGAACTAAAAGGGGTGTTGGATCGGGTCTATATCCCTATAGTTTCTACCAGAATGCAGATTTCAGTAAAAATGAGAAATCAATTGGATTTGGGCTTTGACATGTTTCATATCTTGATGAATCAAGACAAATGCTTTGTAAATGATTTAACATAGATTTTGTAGATATCATTTCTTCTGATGAGAAGCCTCTATTAGTGCTCAATGCCTGGTAGATAATAAGATCATTTCTTGTAATAAGGAGACCCTGCTAATGCCAAAATGAATGTTGGGCTTGAGCAAGATTTTCCAGCTGAATGATATGTCAAATGCCATTATGCTTAAGTTGATGAACCTGACTATCTGAGCCCATTAAAATTTACTAGTGTCAGTAGCATTGCATAATAAATTGTTGTAGATCCTAACAAGAATTTTCTTTTCCTGGAGGGCAATGACAAGCCATTTATAGATGGCTTTTGAGGTGCGAGAAACATCAGAAAAACTGTGTGAATTAATGTGAAAATGTCCAAGAAGATATATAAAGAGGAAAAGAGCATGGGAGTGGTTCAAACTAAGACAAATTAGTTATTTGAATTCCCAATGTAGTTTACCTGAAACTAGAATCACTGTTCTATGATCAAGTTACCTAGCTCTAATTGGGGTTGCCTTGGGTTAGTACCAAACCAAATATTCTGGCTGCACCAATCATAGGTGTAATGGATTGATCCATGTCATTTCATTAGCACCGACTTGGTTGCTTAAAACTTCATTTAACAGGTGCCTGCCATATGGGTTGATCATCATGGATGGAATTCTTAATTTTGTATTTGGAATCCACTGTTAGTTTTTATAACAGTTATAGCTACCAACTGTTCCATGCTTGGCTAGTTTGCATGACATATAACATCCATCTTCTTGGCCTTTATTTTCTTGCAACTTGTCTTAAGAATAAGTTTTCACACATCTTGTAACAGAGGAACGTAATAACATTTTGATTTAATCATGACATATTTAACTGCTACTAGTTTGCACATGTTAGAACTTTTTTACTTAATTTGTACATTAGCAAGGTTTCACACTCAATCTGATAAAAAAAGGTTTTGTCTGCTACATATTGACTAAAGCTTTATTTTAATTCTTTGTATTTCTTTTAATTTCAAACATATCTCTCTCTCTCTCTCTCTCTCATGTTTATTGCTCTCTTTTCGCCGTGTAATTTCCTTCTTCATTTGCTCTTCTTTGCTGCTCTGCTTGTAATTTTCTCTTCTTTGCTACTTTTCTTTTCTTCCTACCCATCCTCTTTCTTTACTTCTCTCCTTGCCCCTGCTTCTTCTATATCATTTGGTATCTACTTGTACATATAGTATCCTGGTTGGTATCAGTAAATTACAATTCCATTCACTAACTGCTATTTGGCACGGATTGATACTTCAAAGTTCAAACTAACGTTAATAGAAGAAATTTTAGGCTTTTGTTTATTCCTGCTAAATTGTGCCTGGTGTTGACAAGTAAATGAATTTTTGATTTATGGATATACCACAGATGGAAATTGTGAAGCTTTACTATACAGTGATAGACTTACCTTGCTGCAATTTAATGCATTGCTCTTATTATTCCTAATTCTACAAACTAATTAGATGTATAGCTTATTTCACATTATAGTTGGTGTTTGGTCAAGGATATTATGTTAAGTGGAAAATTCATATCAATACATGATGCTTTTCTTGTTAGGCTCACTTTTCTCGATTGGTTTCTCTAGGTCGTTAGCCTTTTCAGGAGTAAGACTACTTTAGCTGTGTTCATGTTTATTTTATAATCAGTCTACAATCAATAATGCCACCAAGTATAGGATCATTTTCTTCATGATACTTTCTTGTTCTATTTTTCTAGTTTGGTCTAACTGGAGGGCACACACAAAGAAATCATCCATCCCAGATGCTTAATGATCAGTGTAAGTTTTATATTTTTTGCGTTTGATTAAAATGTTAAAAAAAACATAGTACTTATGTGCTATTTAATTTTCAGGGTAATTTTCCCTTGTTTGTCACTGAAGTAGCTGAAAATTGTCACAAATACAATTTTTGCTAACAAATGCTGGCTTTTCCATTTTGAAAGTTGAGGAACTAATTAGAATATTGTTGGATGATGTTGTTTGGAATGTAGTGACAGTGCTATTCAATCAATGTATAATGGGAGATGTATTCTAAGCTAATAACATCATCACATAGCTCGTAAGATAAAGGGATGAGTTGCTAATAACATCGTCACTAATCAATCCCCGGGGCAGGATTGATGGGCACTGTTGGCAGTAAGATAATAAAATGGTGACTACTAGTGAATCATCTAAAAACTGAACAAATAAACAAGTCGGCTAATTTGTTTTGTGGTTTCTACTTGTAGAAGAAAATGTGTTGGGAGAAAGAAATGCCCCCGTGCCCTTTCCCTTTGATTCCTTGGGTGGAAACAGTGAAGTGGCAGGGGAAAGATTTCCCTCGCCGTACCATATTTGGCCTTTCCCAAATTGGGTGAAAACACTGTTTGGGGCAAGAGCTCCATATAAAAATAAGACTTTTTTTTTTTAAAAAATCTGGTTTGATTTCACTTTATGTTTTTAACAAATTGATTTTAGAAACTTAAGTTTTCCTCCCATTTTTCTTTCCTGTAAAGAAACACAGTGAGAAAGGAAATTCTCCTTGATACTTTCTTCTGAGTAAATACAAATTAAGTAAGCATTTTCTGATCCTTTGCCTATAATATTTTGTTTCTATATTTCACTTCTTTCCCTGTTTTCATAGCTGTTTTCCTCCTTTATAGGAAGCACAGCCTTAGTAAATATATCCTGCATCATCATCAGTCATGTTAGTCCCAACTATCTATTGTTTCATTAATCAATATGAGTCTTAGCCAAGCATAATGTAAAATTTATTTATTTATCATATATCATTGGGTGGAAGTTATAAAAAATGTTTAAAGAGAGGAATGGACTATGAAGAGATATTCTGTAGAATTTTTGTAGCCGAATAGATTCAGATGCTGTTGATTAACTCAACTTGTTCTCCAAGTGTAACTATATGTTCGGTTGTTTCATGACCACTCTCTTGTGTACACTAACATGGAATTTCAAATTGAGGGAATATAAGCATGCCTCATAATTCTGCTATCTCATCTCAAAAGATTTGAATGGACCTGTGAATGAGAACTTTATGTTCTCCAAAGATAGCCATTTTCTTCTTAAGAACTTAGCTTCGTTACATGAGATAAGTAGATATTGTATTTTGCCTTCAACATATAACAATTATATGAGCATAAGAATTAACAGTGCAAGAATCCTATAAACTTATAAATAATAAACTAATGAGCAGAGTCTCCATACTTGTACCAAATTAGACCTATTCTATTGGGTCCTTGTGCCTTGTGAAAAAAAATCATCTGAGATCTAGTTACATACCTGTGTGTCAAATACTCACTCACACCTGAGTCAAAGTAACATATATCATGTGATCTCCGGGTGTGGAATATGTTGCAAAGATGTGAGCGGTATTCAAAAACTGATTTTGAGTTTAGGTATAGATAAACTTACCAGTTGGACGTTTTCCTCATAGCATCTTTCTTCTGTGTGGTCTTTGGATAATATTGGCTATAAGTTTATTACCTGAGTGTTAAATGCTTCTGATTAATTTCTTTCCCTATTTGAGTATCAAAAGAGTTCTTGTTTTTGTAGTGTTTGGAATAGGGTCCTCAAATCCTGCAAACATGATAGCAATGCAGCAGCAGCAACAAGCTGGATTTGGAAATATTCCAACTCACACTCAAAATCTGCAATCAGGGATGGTAAACCTTCCAAATACGACACAGAATCCTAACTTTCCGCAACAGAGACAGCAGAATCAATCTTAATCATCACACGAACAACAGACAACTTTCTTTACAGACTGGAAGTTGTTATGTAATCTAAAAGTAAGACGATTGAGCGAGGTATTGCTATCATCTACCCCTGCGATGCAATGAGAATCTTACCTATAAGGTCAACTTAGCAGAATCTTTATTTATCCACTTGTGCCATCTATATTTTAGATAAATCATATGTAGCTGGATGGAAGATATTCTCAGATGTATTTTCTAGTATTATTTAATTGTAACCAAGTGTAGCCATATCATCATCTCATGTAATGTTGTATACGAAAGGGACTGAAGTATTTTTTAGTTTTACTGAGAGATGCATATAATGTCCAAGCTAAGATTATCTTCCATTTTCAGAATTGTAGATATTTGTGTTAGCCAATTTCTGGCCAGGATTATTTCCTTTTGCAATTCAGAAAATTTACAAGTAAATTGCTCCTTGTTTGGTCCTGGAAAATGCATTCTTTGGAGATTTTTTTTTACATGGTGTGGAAATACATTTTGCTTCTTTGGTTTGGAGTCGAATTGAGTGGGCTAAGTAGGCTTGTTTGATGGGGTAGCTTTGATCGAACGTATAAGTATTTAAACTGGTAGAATAGATTGATTAATTTACTCATCTCAAAAATTTAAATTGCAAGACACAACTCGTCAACTCTTTCGTAAGCCTAATCGGCATTCCTTCAAACTATTTCAGAATTACAAAAGAATCGATCAAACATCAAAATCAATGGCCACTGTGCAGTGTATCAGTCAGCCACCTCAACCCTAGAAAAATATTTCCAAGTCATTTGAATGCTTCAAAGCGAGGAAGATATGATGTGGGGAGGCATGATAACACACAAAAGAATAGTAACTGAGTTGATATGCTATATAACTGTGTAACTGGAGAATAGTTGTATCAGATTGTCGACAGCTTCGGGATAAAATTTCCTCGCAAACAAATAGCATGGTCTCTTCATTCCATTCCACAGGCAAGGTTTCCGGCTTATAAATTTCTGCATAGATTCGGTACAAGATAGTTGGTGGAGCTAAGGTGACGATTTAAAGAAATGATAGATTTCATTATTTCAAACAAATCTAAGTAGATTACCTCTTCGTCACTAGTGACATGGAAATTCTCATCAATGGACTGCCAATAACAACCATATCAGCCAATGAGAAGTTAGTGGATAGCGCAGTTAGGATCATTTTAGTAAAACAAGAGAGAGAATTCTCACTGTTATGTTCTTCAAGAGCTCGTAACTGATGTCTTGAGCGCGGTATGATTTTGGATGCCACTTCCCTTCTGACCAATCAACATGTGTCACTGACCAATTAGCAATTCCAGTAGGATCCACCATCTGCAGAGTATAGAAATAACCTTCTGGTTAGTGATACTTGAAAAGCATCAGTTAACTCTTGTCCAGGAAAGGCAGCCTACAAAGAGTTTTATCTGCGTACAGTTAATAGAGTTGGGAGATAATGTTCATCGGCATAGCAATTGCGACTGTCAAAACCTGGCTGTTGACATCAACAAAGGGAAAAACTTTAATATATTTGTACACAATTTTGTTTCACGAGTCAGTAAAGAAGCTAGCATCAAAATGTGAATAAAATTTTGTCAATTGAAAAAAGAAAACCCAAGTTAAACAAATGATGATCAAGATATTCATAATTTGGATTCCATTTCTCCCCTCTTTAAAACTTTTCTCAGATATGATGCTTTAAAAGAGAAGTAGAAGTGTGCCTCGGGTGTTGTTTCCTGGCCGCTTTACTTTTCTTTCTTCGTTGTAGTATTTAGGATGCGTCGCACTTCATATAACTATAACAAGATGTCTTAATTTCCTTAAAACATCATTTTTGTCTGAGACAGGCTTTATGGCAAAAGATTATTTAGCCATGAGAGAGACCCCGATATTTTGTTAACCTTTAACTACATTGCTCTGGTCCTAATCAATATAGCACCTTCAGGTGTAGAAAACCAAACTAGGATGAACAAGCATGCATTTACCTTGCAAAAGAGCTTGAATTTTGTATAGTAAAGGCTGTCTGCCATGACAATTAAGGCATGTCGGCGCTTCATTGTGAACCACTGCATTGTATTCAAGAATCTATAAGTACTCTAGGAACACAGATTGACAAATATGTATCTTACATTGCTTAGAGTTAAAAAGAAGACTAGAGACATTCCATGACCAAGTTATTTTGTTGGAAAAAAAAGACCTGGGAACCCTTTCTGAAGTCTTTTTCTTCAATCTCGGGTAGCATATGCTCAGTATACCTTGCATTTCCATGAGGGCCAGGATCCCAGAAACTGGTAATAATGCATAAATTAATTAGCAAAAAAAAAAATTCTCAATCAGCATATGAACACAATAACAAATAGTCCATAATAGGAGAAATGGGGTGAGGAAAAAATTAAGATAGACTTACCTGTCAATGAAGCTGACATTTGTTGCCATCAGATAGTTGTAGACATAGTCAAAGTTATGAAGAGGAACACAGCTGCAAAAAGAACAGCATCAATGACGATAAGATAAATACGGCAAGTAAATTTCGGAAAGCACCACAAAGGAATACCTGTCAGAAAGTAACACAAAGTGCTGATTATCAGGGTCTTGAAGTGCATTTGCTAGAAGCCGCCTCTCTGCATCAACCATAGAAATCTTTCCCCAGATAACCTGCAAAATAGACGGATACTTCTTTCAGGAAACTTAGAACATTTAGTTGAATATTAGTTTGACATAACAACAAACAAGAGATTATTCCTCAAAACTGGAATTTCATAAGGTTATTGGCGTAGCACTCTGATGTTCTTCATGGGCATACACTAGTAGAAGTTATTCATAAGCCAGAGAGAAATTACTAAAACCTAGGTGGTCCTTTCTGATTGTCAGGTATTGACTTGGTGTTATTGTTGATTTTTCATTCCTTCGTAAACTCACACAGCTGATCAAAGTACACCAAACTCAGCTATTACCAAACTAGAAGTCAAGTTTCATACTTTTAACTCTGGTAGGGTCTCCTTGTCAACTTACTGTGAGGAAATCCATGCTCAACAACTTCTGAGCCATTTATGCACTTCTAACTGAAATAATGGATCTTAACTCTTGAGCATATAATATTTAGGTGCAATATAGCAATTTAGATCATGTTATAGTGCATACATGTAGCATATCCACTTATCTGATTCTGTTACCATATCTCTATCAGTTCTATCAAAACTTTAAAGGATGACTATTTTTTTATTGGCGGGGAAGGAATCTAGCTTGAAAAGATTTAGTAAAAATAAATGAGAACAACAAAATTGATGGTAATAATCTGTGAACAAATTTGACATCTTAAAAAGCAAGGAGGAGAAAAATTGTGCCAATGATAAAGGTAAACGTAGGCAGAAGATCTTGAGTTTGTGACACTGAGCATTAAGTAGTGGAGATGCTATAATGGTCTGTTACAATGCTTGCGTGCCTAGTATGCAACACCACTTAACAGACAAAGCAAAAATGAAATAGAGGAAAAATTATATTATGAATGGATAAGGTGTATCTCTTAACCTCTACACTAGCAAAACCATCATGATGAAACAATAGTAAAGGAGAATGTTCACTATATCATTTGGGTCACAATATATATGATCCATAGATATCACGCTTAATTGTTTGTTTAAATTTTTGCACATGCATTTCTAAGTAGATTCATGGACAAGCACACACATAAAAGTATACGATAAAACATTTTAGTCACTAGACTCATTGGTTGTTAGTATGAGAATCTGGTCTGTTTACAACTATATTAAAGCATAACATGGAACCCAAGACATCTTGTTTTGTTTTGGTTTAGTAATTGTTTCCATTTTTCTTTTTCAGTGAAACTTAGAGCACTAAAAGGACATGGATCAATGAGAAGTAGGATTATTACATACCTTTGCGCTTCGAATGTCACTTCCCACAAAAAAAGGGCTCACATGGACTGGCTTTTCTCGTGATGCATGCACATAGATGGAGAATCTCCCATCATGACCCTGTAAAAACAGATTAAGTTATGCTGTTATGGACTTCAATGTATAACATGCATAAAAGTCCAGCTAGGTAGCTTCAATTCCTTTTTGATTTATTCTGAGGTGCTAATTACCTCCCAACTTGCCCTATACAGCTTATTTGCACTTCAATGTTAGATATTATTGTACTAACTAATGAATAAATGATATTGTATTCAACTCAAAAGCCTGATGATTGGTCCATTATATCACCAAAGTTCTAAATTACAATAATCACTAAGTAGAATCTACTGGACAACCTGAAGATCCATGCCAGTTCATATATACAACTAAAATGAGACATTTGTTTTACCTATTTAGTACAGCAATCTGGATAATTCTCTAATACTGGCATAATATAACCAAGCTACATAATGAGACATGAAGCATTTCAGTTAATGGAAAAAAGAAGTTAGATCTTTACCTGAAAAAATTTCTCCCAGAGTTTCTCCAAGGGCAGTGAACCAGGAGTCAAGAACATGAAAGCTATTTTTGGATTTTTTGGCTCGACAGATGGCATGGAGAGAATTTCCTTGATAAAAACATGTGCAGCAGCCTCTTCATCCGTATGAACACGGGGCACAGGAGGTAACCAATCCTTAAAGGGATTACAAACACTAGAAGCAAAGAAGTAACAAGCAGAATACCGGCGAGGAGGATAAACATATGTCCCAATTAAGGCTACACACACCATGCATATCAAGATGAGGATCCATTGAGGTCGTTTTGAAGTTGGTCTGTGGCGTACTAATGGCATGGCTTGCACCTTCCCATTGCCTAAATGCCATGCTTCAGGCATTTTCATATTGTTCTTCCCAAACAAGAGTCCAAAAATATTATCAGAGACTATTCATCATTAACCATGACCACTTAATTGAATACTAAAAATAACCACGACACACTGGAATCAAGACTGTAGCCTGCAAGTTCTATCATCCAAGAGAATCTACTGCACAGGGAGAAACAAAAAACACATCACAAATCAGACTATCCGAAATCAGAAAAAGTCTTTGTCAAGGAAATATAAAAGAACTGATTTGGAAGAGTATATACATATGGACTCTTTTACAACAAAGTAAAAAAAAAAAACTGTTTTCTCTCCCTTTGATATAGTTCACAATGCAGTCAAGAAAAATAAAGAAGAACACACTGTTTGAAATACAAAAAGTTGATGTAGCTATGATGTGCAGCAAACCTTAGTTGAATTTTCCTTCTCTGCTTAGAGAAAAAGAAAAAAAAAAAACACCACAGGTTAATTTATGTGGATAATATTTTCTCTTTTTTTTTTTTTTTTTGTTGAACAGATGAGCTACTCTGGAGTAGGTGATCAACCTGATTTTCTTTAGTTGAGAAATGAAACTGAAATAAAGAAAAACATATCAGAAGCGCGTTTAATTTTTCTTTAGTCTAAATGATTCTCTCAATTTGAACTGATATAAAGAAAAACGTATAAGAATCACGCTCATCCTTCGCGTCAACTCAAACATTCTGTCAATTTGCTTGAATGATCCTTTATCTCTAGTACTATGCCTTCAAATCTTGAGGAAAACGGTGATAACACTTGGACAGAAAGAAAGAAGTAGATTGACTTTGAGATTTCATCGAATGCGACTTCCATCTAGCAAGCACATTGAACCTTTTTTCATCTTGATGAAACTAACCCAATGTGCCAAATTACAGAATTAAAATCGATTCAACTCCCAAAACCAGCCTTCGACAAGTAAACTCACGACACCGATATGAAAAAGAAACACCCATTAATCAAGCTCTCAAACAACAGCAACTCACCGCACCTTGCATTTTGCCCGGATCTAAATAACTCAAAATCAAACCTAGTCGGAAGAAGAAGCTGATAAACACAACCAAAGATCGAATCTTTCGAAGCAGAGCGAATATTTACCTGAGAGTCAAAGGAGGTTGCCCTGGGGCAAAGATCCAGCAGGCAGCAACGGAGGGGGAGAGTCAGCTAAGGGAGCGACGAGATCTACAACGAGGACTATAAACGGAGAGAGGAAGGGCAGAAGGTAGAGAGATCCCGAATAATATAAGCTGGATAGATTTCAAAGAACCATTGAAATGGTCAAAAATCAGCAGCTTTCACACTTTCTACCACTCTTCTCCCCTGCAAGCAATATATTTTTTTCTTAAAAAAAAAGAGACTTTTCTTCCTTCTTCGCCGCCTCGTCCGCGTCGATCCTTTGAAACTTCGTGTTGGTGGTGGTCGTGGCGGCGAAACAGGAGGAGGAGGGCGGCGAGGCAACCGCCGTCGTCGGCTTGCTTGCTTTCCAACAAGAGCGGGGGATTCGATCCTCTGTTCGTTTTTGTGGTTAGATCTCGCTCCGTTTTTTCTCTTCTTGCGTTAAATTGAAATGACGATGCACGCTGGGAAGATTTAATATATTTTTAAAATACCCCAACCTTTAATATATTTTTTAAAGTAACCTTTAAATTTTTTTTATTTCACCAATTAATAAGTCACGGTAATTTCTAGAGTTTTGGAGGATGAAATAAAACGTTGTGAAATTTCTATTTAGTTATATAATTTGTATGAATCATATTTGTGCACCACACGTAACTGCATGGATACAAGTAGTTGATGGTCTCGGCGTGCTCGAGCATATACCTCCTCCATGTCTTAACCATTTGCACTTATGGCTAGTAGCCACCCGTGATTTACCTCCTCCGTGTTGGCCTGGGGGCGAGTGATTTCGCCTTTTTTGCCACATAAACTAGCAATCATACATACACATTACATGTAATATAATACAGAAATATATATAATTTTTATAAAATAATATTTACTGTCAAATGATTAAATAATATTATTCAATGATAGTATGATTTATTCTATAAAAATGTTAACATAATTTTTCTATAAATTCAATTTTCAATCAAAACCACATCTACAATATTCTAAATTTATACTAGTCTCATCACACACACATGTTGCATGTGTAATATAATACATTAATACACATAAATTAGTGCCTCAGACTCATAAATTGGCCTGACAAATCCATACAGCAGTGCAACACAATGGCGACACTCAAGAACCCTAGTAGGTGTTGGTACAGTGGACACAAATGATCAAACTCATATTTTAATTAATGACAAACAATAAAGTTAGATGCTTTGTGATGTGAATGCTTTTGTAGGATTTGGACTTGATGGGTATAAATGACCAGACACCAAGCTGAAG
The DNA here is from genome assembly GCA_037177415.1 of Kaempferia rotunda. Lineage (NCBI taxonomy): Eukaryota > Viridiplantae > Streptophyta > Magnoliopsida > Zingiberales > Zingiberaceae > Kaempferia > Kaempferia rotunda. Next base: position 5,630,210 of record JBAMIB010000125.1, on the reverse strand, counting down.
TATAGCTAGGTTGATAGCTGACATGAAGTCTAGGTTGGTTGAGACCTGACAGAAGGAAGTCCAGTTGGATTGACAACTGATCAAAGTCTAAATTGGTTGAGATATGATATGAAGTCCTGGTGGGTCAAGAACCCAGTCAAGGAAGTCCGCAACTGGTAAGTAAATGTAAGTAACTGGAGGAGCGAATCAGTGATGACGCGTTCCCAGTCGAGAGAACAGTATGCATCAATCTGATCTAGAGTTTTAACAAAACTTGAAGTCAGGACCGAACAATCCAGAGACTGTCAAATATAATTCATTTTGTGGTATTTGTTGCACTAACTCTGCGATGTAGGAAATTAAAGTTGGTGGGAAAATGGGTTTCCAGGCATCCAGAATGGCTGATATCACAGAGGCACCTAGCTGAGGTGGCACACGTTGGTTGGCTGGTCCAAATCAGCGGTTCGGGCGCCCAGGGGTGGATAAAACTCTGGAGATAGAGTTTTAACGAGAGTGCGCCATGTCAGCACTATGGGGGCTAATAAATTGAAAGATTTGGTTGAAATTGTTCATTTGTAAATTTTTCGAAAAGGTAATTATAGGTTCTTCTCTCCATCGG
>JBAMIB010000125.1:5595037-5617820 GCA_037177415.1 Kaempferia rotunda | reverse complement strand
TACTAAATCTTTCTCACATTTATGATGCTCGTAGTGTGTAAGCCTGATTCATTTCTAGTGATGTCAATCATTCCATCGAATAGAACAGTTGAAGTTAACCGACAGAATCTGAAAATCTTTGTATTTGTTTTCCTATTTCATCATCATTTTCCGTAGTAATTTTTTGTGCAATCTGTTGTTGCTCATATTGAACAATGGTTCCTTCTGACTTAAGTTTTCTGTTATGTAAATTGTAGACAGGCTATTGTGGAGACAGATGGTAACTATCGCGATAAAGCGTGGATTGAAAAAAGGGTTCCAATATAGTTTTCCCCAACAAAGGAAATCAACAAGTGAACCAGCTCCCAGCTGTTGTCTTCATAATTGATGAGAAGCCACATGATGTGTACAAGAGATGAGACGTTGAAATGATTGTCTAATTCAATGTAAAGTTTCCGATAAGGTTGAAGTTGGATCAGCTGGTATCTGACGCACTATGGAAGGTCAACGAGTGCAAGTATTTAAAGCATTCTCTCATCGTAGATGATATGTTAAATAAAACAAGGTGGTAAAAGTTGGATATGTTTTGAATGTATCAAATAAAATAAGCTCCATCTAGGGTGATTCTTTTATTAACATTGGGCCATTTGGAATGTCTTTTTTTTAATATTTTTTTAACATTAAAATTATTTTAACAATCCATGTTGTCCATGTGGTAAAAGGCGCTCGCTCCCGTCCCCAGGCCAATACGAAGGAGGTAAATCACGGGTGACTACTAGCCATAAGTGCAAATGGTTAAGACATGGGGAGGTATATGCTCGGGCACGCTGAGTTTCGACCTCTAGACCTTATGTGGTAACCTTCCATACTTTAATCATCGCACCGTCCCGAGGGGACAACAATCGATGTTGTCCATGGTTGATGGTTCCACTGATGGGATAGTAAAAAAAATCATTTGCAATGTAAGATCTTGTCTATCCTACCGATTTTATGATATTATTTCAATTTCACTATAAAATTGATTCTCAATCCACGATAGTCTGAATTGTGATTTTATAAACTATGGTAGGGCGTTCTGTGGTTTTTTTTAATATGACATCAAAATTAAAAAAAAAAAAACTTAATATAAAATCAATAATTCTTTATAGGTCTCACATTAATTTTTTAAGAAAAACAATTGTTATCAAATTATAAATTATTTTTATTTTTATTTTTAAAAAAAGAGTGATCTCTCAAATGGAGAGCCTTTTCTACTCTTAATAAAAGGGGATTTCTCTCGTTAAGGGATAGAGCTCTTTTTATTAGACAATGATTCACAATGGGAGCTCAAGGTCATCATTGTGGCCATGGAGCTATGATGTAGTAATAAGAGTATTCAGTTATCTTCTAAATAATTACGGTTCAATTTTCAACTACGATGTATTTATAAAAATTTTTCTTTCAACTTAGACTCGCAACTAAGGGATGTTGAACTTCTAAACTTTCCATCACGAGTACTTTCCGATTTATCCTGATAGCCGGTGAAAAATTTTTATAGCACCGAATCGATCATCCTAAACTCAACATTACTCAACTTAATTAATCATTTTCAAAGGTCATCATTGTAGATGAAGACTAAAATTCCATCATCCATCTCCTTCCGTTTGCAAGGGGCTAAAGTTATATACTTGTCTAAGGTCGCAATCTTTGATAATTCTGACCTAGTTGCCGTATACCTCAGTCAACACTATTATCATGTAGCTTGTGGATTTCCTTTTAGTTCGTGTATGTTAGATTCATTTGTATGTTTCTTTGTGTTCCACCACTGATGGAAATAAGTGGCTTTTCAATTATTAATGCCTAACAATGCATTTTGTTATTATGTTTAGAGATTTATTGGCAGAAAACAAACAAAAAAAAAAGAACTACACCATTTTGCTTGAGGTTTGAATAAGAAATGAAAGAAAATACAGACAATAAAGGATGAAAAATAGATGCTTTATCTGTTAAGTTTACTTCTGCCTAAATATGGGCAGAAATTGAATAAAAGAAACACTGTATGTAATGAAATTTGGTAAGATATTACACATGGATAATACACCCATACATTTATGTACCAATAGTGAAGATTATAACAGAAAAACAATCAAAATCATATAGTATGTTAAGATCTATGACATTAAAAAAAATGGTACTTTGGTCCAAGTCTGGTCACCCCCAAGATAAATTTGATGCATTACTGACCCCCAACATAACTATAGTACTCATTGCTACAGCTATTGCAAAATTTCCATGGAAATAAACATAAAAATAAAACCAAGAACCTTCTTTCAGTACTATCTTATTTACTTCATGAAGAAATATTAGAATTCAACATTGTAACTTCACACATGTTTATTGAAATCAAGTATTTCTAAGAGAGGTTCAACCAGAATGCACTGATGGAATGATCACAAAAACAGGTTTATCTTTGGCCAGATGAGAATGTACCAAGTTTTCTCATGGCAATGCTAGTAAAGTTCTCACTTAGGACATCATCTTAGTGATGATGATGGTCTTGGACATAACGAAGACCGCAGTATTTGCAGACAGCAGGCGCTTCCAGGTCAAGGCAAATAAACTCTATCGGGTGGCCAAGAGCAGGGTTACTATCTGCACACAAAGAAGCAAAACAATTAGAATCGTGAAAGAGAAAGAGGGAAGCCATGGCAGAACCTGGAATTGTGTAGTTGAGGATCACCTCCTTCACAAGCCACAATGCGCCCTTCAACTTTGATGGGAGGCACCTCATTGATCAACTCCATCGGCGATTTCTTGCTAGTATCCTGTTCGGTGTTACACATTTATTTTCATCAGTCAGTTAAAAAATTCAGGTGCAAGTCAGACGTATAGATTATCATGAGAAGCGATTAAGCAGTACGAACAAATAATCGAAGACACAGCCAACATTTGGCAACAATCTTTGTCAACTAGGCAGTTGGCACCTTCAGTGGCCATTCTATCATGTGGAATTCGCATTAAATAAAGGCACACAATTAAGATGATCGGGCTATCTGAAAGCTGGAACAGTTTCATTGTGTATATCTCCAGACATTTCGCTAATTTCACACAATACAAATTGCAAGTATTCATTGTTACAATTAGATAGGTCGTAACACTTCACCTCCTTGTTGGTAGCCTATTTTCACAAGTAAATATTCTTTTACGTGGATCTTTAACCACTGACTCCAATCCTTTTGTTTGACAAAAATCAATTCCTAAAATTCTGGCATATTCTCTTTTCCTTGAACAAGATTTATCTTCATTAGATTGACTATGTAAATCAATTTGATTCTCCAGAAACCTGTATGATTCATGCAGCCTGAAATTGTATGTTTATATAGATGTTCTAAGCTAAGTCACGTAACAACGTCTCCCATACTAATGCTCTTAGTCTTCCTCATCATCCTATTTCTACATTTTTAATATGAAATTTTCCTCAAAAGCAAAGAGATTTCATGTGAAAAATTCCTAAGTAGCCAACTGATACAGTCGGGTTATTGCGATCATTTCAAAAATCATTACCCTTTCCCATCAAGAATTAAAATAACATTCTTTCATCTTCTACAAACAGATCTGCCACCGGAAGCGTTCATTCAAAGCTCAACAGAGTCAAAATAAAGCCACAAAAATCAAGAGAAAAATCCTAGATTTAATCGACGAAAAACAGCACCTGCATCCACTTGGAAGTGTGTTCGCTGACGAGAGAATTGATCGCCCTCGCCCTCGGAGGATAGCGGAAGCGATTTAGGGTCTTCAGGAGGCTGGGAAAGTTCCGCGTCGCCATCACCGAGATCGATTGCGTAGATGAGAATTGCAGCGACCACTATTTTTCAGCCCTAGTTTCTATTATCGTTTGTTTCAATTTGACCCTTAACGAGTTATTTTCTCTCATATGTACCCTTTATGGGATAATACGAGTTGAGTTAGGGTGGTTTTTAAAATGTTCTCAAAAAAAATTAAAGGGTAAAAATCCAAAAGGATATGTTCATCGTTTGATAAATCATCAAATGAATTTATGCTTCAGGCACATTTGAGTTGGGCCACCATGGAGTAGATATATATATAATGGATAAGATGCTGAATTATGATAAAATTGAGAAAAATATTATCTAATGTAACTTTTCAATTAACCTCCTCACATATAATCGTGGGACGTTGGGAGGCTGATTTCACCTTTTGTATAATCAAATTATTTTATACCTCACTTAAAATAAATTATCTGAAATACTTGTTAATTATATTTTAAGATAGTAATTATAGCAGGTTGTTGTTACAATGTCTAAAAGTTAATAACCATAGCAGCTATCCAATTGATTGTGATTAAATTATATTCATTTGAAATATAGTAAGTTTTATGAAGTTCTCTTAATTTGTTTTACTCATTAAAATATGATTTTAACTAATTTATCACTCTCCAATAAGAAAAATCAACATAACATAACGATACTATGTTGTAGAAGCTAGTAATAAGTTGTTATACATTGTAATAGTCATCTACTAGTTTTTGCACAGTCGATTATGATTAGATAATATTTATTTGAAATATAGTATATCACCGAGCTTTTGTAGTTTACTTTGCTCGTTAAAATATAGTTTTAACCATATTATTACTCTTCAATAAGAAAAATAAATATAGAATAATGATATTATTGTAGAAGATAACAATCAACTGTTACACATTATAGTAGCTATCTGCTAACATTAATTTAAAATATAATAATTATCGTGGAGCTCTCTTAATATGTTTTGTTTATTAAAATATTATTTAAACTAGATTATTACTCTTTCCATAAATAAAATTAATATAAAATAATAAAATTATTATAGAAACTAGAAACTAGAAACTATCACTTACACAGTGTAGCAACTATATATTATTAGTTGTAATAGCTACCTTTCTATCATCTAAATCTTAAAATATGATGATCATTGAAAAAAGTACACCCATTTGGACTCCCTTTTGATTTTTATCCCATTTTAAATGCTTTTAAAATTTAATTAATATCAATCACTATCAAATATATTTTTAGTCCTGAATAACTGATATTTTATAATAATAATTAAAAACAAATTATTTAAAAGACATAATCCAAAAGGGCAAAAATACATGTTATTAAAATAAAATGGCCCTTATATACGCCGTGAACTACGGCTCTATCTCAGACGTGATAGAATAAGACAAACAAACATGATTGTTTCTGCGTTTTGTCTGCACCACCGTACAGCAAATAGGTATCAGCTGTTGGACTGGAACACCAGGTCTCCAAGAGGTGGACCAATGAGAAGTATCTTTTTCGTGTTCTGTGACTTTTCTATGACAGGCGAGTCTTCACAGGTTCATACGTAACGGTCAAGTGAAGCAATTATTTAAGCACGTTACGGCGGACCGAAAAACACGTGACGGAGAATATTCGCCTCCGGCTCTTTTGCTCCTGCTGAACATCCTATTTTTTCTTGAAGCTCTTCGCCATTTCCCCCTTTCTCTCTCCCTCTCTGTCTCCCTTTCTATACACCGAGAACGAGCGACTCCGGGGAACGAAGGGCGAGAATTGAAAGGCGGAAGCTTCGGCCCGTTCAGGGCGGCGGAGGAAGGGATATGGGCGGAGAGCGGAGGCTCCCGTTGTCGCGGTGGGAAGCTGCGGCGGTTGCTGCGGCGGTGGTTGCGAGCTTCGCCGTAGGGCTCGCGGCGTTATACCTCTCGATGCCGATCTCCGATTACAGCTTCCTAAAGTTGCCTCGCACCCTCGAGGACCTCCAGATCCTAAGGTTTAGTTTCTGATTTTTTTTTTCCTTCTATGAACATCCTCGACCAGATCCATGATCCTTATCTTTGGCTCAAAAAGATAGCATCTTTTTTTTCACGTCTTCAGCCGGTTTGGCGATTCCTGGTTGGGTCATTTTAGTACTAATTTCTCCATTGGGAAGGGAATGGAACAGTGTCCATAATCTTTAATACTTTTTTGTTCATTGAATCGTATATGCTCCTAGATTATGACACGGCAAATATGATATCCATACTGGTAGATTTTAGACACTTTATAACGTCTGTGAATACCAAACACAATCCTCAATGGACTATAATGGAATACCTTTCGTAGATAGAATGCAAATAGAAGAAGTCTGAAACAAAAACGTGGCAATATTATTATGTGGACTTCGTTGGCAAAAAAGAATAGAAATGTTAATGAAGTAGGGATGGAAATACTAAGATAGACATGCAAGCTGGAAAATAACACAGGGTAATGAATTTCATATTCAGTTATGTTGAATCGATTAGAATTAAATGTGTGGCAGGAAGAATGAAAGTAAAGAAAATACTGGTGAACATAATTAAAAGTGATTGAGGATATCTTTGTGTTTTTAGAATATAGCATTGCATACATGTTGCATGCTATGCCATTTTGCTGACGATAGCAATTTGGAAGTGAAACTTGCATTTGTCCAGCTACAAATGGTAATTTCCACTTATAAATGAAATCTCAACTGTTTGATGAACTATGTGCATCTTTGATATTCAATTTCAGAAATACATTATAATTTTGGTGAAGGAACAGCATAGCTGTTTATATACAATTAATGCATTTGGAACAATGTTGTTGAATGTTTTGTAAACAAGTTATTGTTAATTTCTTGTGTTTCAATCACATCTTCATCAGGTGAGTACCATTCTCTTTACAAGGCATGTGAATGTTTGAGAAAAGGTTTCTCCTGTGTGATTTTTTTTTTCTGAAAAAACAATTAGGCGATGGTTCTTTTTTTAAGTTACATAGCATCAATCTTTGCTTACTTGTGAATTTAATTTACTGTTGAGGTTTCTTGCCTACATTTCCACAAGGAATTTCTCAACTTCTGCAGTTGTTCAAATGAATCAAACACCATTTCTTAGGCATTTAGACATTTTTGTTTCATTCGTTACTGAAAAATGCTTTAAGATGCTTGTTATTGACGTAGGCTGGTTTCTTAACATTCTCCAAGTCGGTTGCAGAAAGTTAAACATAACACTATAAGTTTCCTGTTCCTGATATCATTTCATAAAATGCTGTTTTTATTTTATTTCAGTAATTGTGGTTGCTGGCATCTTAGGGGCCTAATAGTAATCCCAATGTTGTCTTTTGGATAGTTTTATCATTTTTTTTTATCTAAGGAGTGTTTCTTCTTTTTTATATTGTATTTCCTTGAAAAAAAAAACAATGTCTTACTTACTACTCTTTAAGTTATAAGCATCGTCTCTCAGATACTTCTGAAATAAAATAGTTACTTTTTTGAAATTTGTCCAGAGATCATCTAGAAAGCTACACAAGTGACTATAAGGTGCAGGTTTTGGTATGCTATTTTGCGGTGTACATATTCATGCAAACTTTCATGATCCCAGGAACAGTGTTCTTGTCACTGCTTGCTGGAGCCCTATTTGGAGTTGTTGGAGGTGTGATACTGGTAGTTCTTGCAGCAACTGCTGGTGCATCCTCCTGTTATTTCCTGTCAAAGATGATAGGAAGGCCATTGGTTTCCGCATTGTGGCCAGATAAGATGGGCTTCTTCCAGGATCAGGTAAATTGGATAATAATGGTTTTTCACCTATATCGTCGGAAGATCCTTCATGTTATCTAGCTTTGGGAATAAATGGTGATGTAGTTTCCTTATTTTTGTTATATGATATAAAAGTTTGTAGTGTTTGAAATTCAAGCCTTTTATTCATTGTCAATCTCTGTCAACAGGAGGAACTACTACTTTCTTGCTTTTACAATGAGAAATACCACCCAATTTGCTTCAAGGATTTGCCCAACTCTTTCTTTCCTCTTTTGCTCACTAACAATGGAACTATTTCTATCATAGTTGATTTCGTGTTGAGCTTGGAATTCATGATAGGGCTAAAACAAGGGAAGAGAAACTCATTCTAGTTGCTTAGTTAGAGTTCATCTGAGGAGAAAGTCTATGGTTTTTCATGGTTTATAATTCTTTTAATTACATGAATCATATATGTGATCTCAAATATTAGGATTAATATGGTCTTAATGATGAGCTTGTGGCATTGCTACCAAGTTTTATTCTGATTACATGAATCATAATGCTGACCTCAAAAAGTCGGGATTGACATTATTTACCAAGTTTTATTTTGATTATATGAATTATCTAGTGGAATTCAAGTAGTTGAGACTAACACAGGCTTACTGATGAGAATGATTATACATATTTTAAATCATCATTTCAGTGTTTGATAATACAAATTTTCTGTTCAAAGTTATCTTACAGAGGTCTTTTCTGCTTTATTTACATTTACTTTGCACCTCAACCTTTTAATGGGTTAGCTAATCATGGATAGGTTGCTCGAAGACGCGAGAAATTATTGAACTACATGGTATTCTTGAGGGTGACACCGACATTGCCAAACACATTCATTAACATGGCGTCTCCTATAGTCGATGTGCCTTACCATATATTCGTTGTGGCTACTTTGATAGGACTCATCCCAGCTGCATATGTGACAGTCCGGGTACCATTCCCTTTCTTATACTAGATTACATGGTCATGCGAGCTTAAACTAATTGCTCTTTTGCAATTCTTGCAGGCAGGAACAGCCCTCAGCGAACTGAAGTCGGTGGCCGACTTGTATGATTTCCAAGCATTAGTGACACTCTTCTTCATAGGAATTGTTTCAGTTACACCTACATTTATAAGCAAGTGAAGTGCACAAGCTCCACAAAACCGAAACAACCTTCTTCAAAAGCATAAATTATGGTCGTTGACGACTATTTGGGGTCGGCAAGTACATGAATTTTAACTTTGGTCCTTATGTTGCAGTATATAAATTATTGATATACAACCCCAAAAGTTGATTCTCCTCGATGTTGATTTGGGAAAATCGTCAAGAACAGCGACCTATGAATTGCTTGTATCGACTATTGTATTTCTAGTCTATTTATGCGAAGTTGATACAACTTGTCACTTGTGCACTTCATCTGATCAAGTCCTAATGTTTGCTTCTGTTGTGTGAGTTACCGGAACGGTTAATGTTTTTTATTGTTGAAATGCGATACGGAAACTGTTTGTTAGATGATTTCTGCTCAATCATTTTTAAAAATTTTTACTCAAATCTATATCTGATTTTTTTTTTAAAAAAAAAAAGGTAAAAGTTTTGAATTCGCTCAATTTGTTTGGTTGGTTTGATTTGGATAGAGTGGAGAATACAGAGGAAAATCCCTTCCCCTGGATCTTTTCAAGTGGAATATTGAGTTTGTTGATTTTTCTTGAAGAATCAAATCTAAACACTGTCAATTTATCGTTGAAAAGAAGATATGGAATCAATCAAGCTGTGATACTGATTATATGAAAATTATTGTGCAATTGCAAAAGCATACTGCAGCAAGGAAGAAATAACTCTACTAATACAACACAACATGATATTTATGGAGAGTAATACGGAGCAAACGAAGGGTCGATGGAGATGACTGCAAGAGCACAACAGATAAATCATCAGAACATGCTCCAGAACAAGTATTCTACGTGAGATACTAAAATAGAAAGATGTTTAAGCTCAAAGCAAAACCTTTTATCAGATGAAACACCGTATTCAAGAGTATGATATTTAAATCTATGGTCATGCTGAATGAAAAATCATGGACAATGGCTCGCCTGATCTATCCAGACAAGCTAGTTAGTTGGTTGGGTCAGTCAAATCATGTGGGTCAGGCAAGCTAGACTGGCTAAGCCAGACTGACCAATTAAGCTGCTCAATTGGAGCAGTTGCTTGGTTTCGTTCGGCCACGAGCTAGGAGGTCTAGTCATGTCAGGCCAGTCAGGGTGGGTGGGTTGGCTGGAATGATGGTTTAGTTGGTCCTATCGAGCAAGATAGGCTAGTTAATCCAACTGGTTGGTCCACTGATTTGGTCAGTCCAGATTGGTTTTAAGAAAGAGAAAATATTTTTTCATCATCAAACACATGAAACATGAAGATTTTAATATCACATCCAAATGACAAAAGAAGCATCTAAAAAATTACCTTTAGATAGTGTTGTTTAGCATCAAGGCACGTCTACTTAACCTGCAAAAGTATAAGCAAAAAATATGAGAGTAAATATAAAGCACTAATTCATAATTTAATGTATAAGAGAGCTTCTACAATTGGCAAACAACTAAGGAGATATAGAATTGCTTATCATCTCCTCATCCTGCACTCTGCTCCTACGAGTGGCAAACAAGTAAGGATATGCATTTGTTAATCATCTTCTCACCCTGCATTCTATACAAACTGGTGCTAAAAAATATGCATTGCTTATGATGCTAAGGAATGAAAGGTATCATTGAGCTTATGTCTTGTGTACTGGGAGCAGAACACTGAATGCTACAGCATTAGTCTAGTGCCCAGCTCTATAAAGTCAAGTATAAACTATGATCTATAGGCATTGAGTCCCTTTTTGAATAAGTTTATTTATGAGCTGGTTCGCTCAAAAGAATCTACAATAATATGTTGAGCCTGTAGATAAAACTGAATCGTGTAAGATTTGCAATGTGATCTTACTTTGGTGTGGAATGGAGCAAAAATGATCTTCACATCTTCAAAGACCTCTTCAATGGGCTTCGTAGCATTTACCTGTAAGGCCAAGTAAAGATATTTACGTCTAAAAAGATAACTTTTCTACATATCCATTTTTATTTTTTTGATAAATACGGCCAACAAACTACCACTATATAGAGACAAGTAAATACTATACACAACCACAAGTTCAATTGTGAAAGAAACAAAATTGGGGTCAAATCACAGCTAGTAGTTGGGTGTCTGCCCTCCCCCATGCGCTATTCAACTAGCCAAGGCTAGTAGCCACTCTTGATTTCCCTCTTATGCGTTGCATGGGGACGGACTGGCAGAGGTAATGGGGCGAGCGAATCGCCTTTTGCCACCGTGAAAGAATACAAATAGATCAGACACCATTTAAGTGTATGCTTAGTAGATTCTTTTGACTTCAGCTACATTATAAATATTTATTAGAATGTTTTGTTGCATACTCGATCAGATATTCCTTCTACTAATCTGTGTAGATCCACCTAGGAGACCAGGGTACCACAAATACCTGGGTCAACTCTACTAAGCATCAAATTGGTTGTTTTCTAGTACCAGTGTTCCACCTTAGCATTAAATTTCATAATACCGTCTGAAAGGAGACTGAAACCACCCATTGGAATCACAATACTAAATAGCCATGATGTATAAAAAGAGTTAAAGATATGATTCCCCTTGGGACACAAGAGTGAGAATATTATTAGACTATCTTTGGGCAAAAATATATAACTGATTAAATGAAGATTTCTCGAGTAAAAGCTTAGTACCTTTCGAACCTTGCCCTTCAGTTCATAATGCTCAATAACAGGTAGACTGGAATCAACAAAAACTCTAAAGCGCTTTCTTATGGTCTCAATGTTATCATCAACTCTCTCCTGCATCATACAGAAAATTAAAGAATGGCAAATTTGGGGAATGGAAAATTCAGGGATAAGAGGCTGTGCTAAAATAACCTGGTTGCGGCTTAGAAGTCTGCGTTCCATCTCTTCCTCTGGACAGTCAAAAAATAGTATGAACTCTGGCTCAATCTTTGTCTATAACAACAGAAAGAAAAGAAAAAAAAATGTAACAAATATATTTGTAGAATTAAATTGTAGAGTTGTAGCAGCTACCATATTGCCAAATTACCCCATTCTCAAAAGCAGCACGGTTCTCTTCATTTCTGGGAAAACCATCAATAAGAAATCTGTCATTTCCACTCCCAATCATAGCCTTCTTCAGAAGATCAATTGTAACCTCAGCAGGGACAATTTTCCCTTCCTTGATCATGTTTGAGATCATGGTACTGGAGAAAGAATGTAGTCAGAGAAAAACAATAGCCATTCTAGTTAACTCTCCAAGTAAGCGCAGATAACAGGATATTCAACTTGGTCATATCATTCAAGTGCAGTCCACATCTACTCAAGTCTTTGAAAGAGAGGGTATGTAATGTGTTGAACTAATTGATATCACATGTTTTGTGTCATGGTTTTCTTCTGATCCTCTTACATATCCCTTATCTCCTGACAATGGAAAGTCACTTCCACTCAAATCATTTTCACATTAGGATCAACCTACCCTTGTATCCAATTTAAAATTTGTACATTGAATCACTTCAGGAGACTTGCCAGTCAGCTGTAGATGACCATCTGGCCAGCTATAAGGTGATTGAATATGAATTCTCTAATTTGTAAAGCCGGTTCCTAGTTACTCAACCTAATTCCACCCTAGCTAGTGATTACTGCTGAGCCCTGAAACCTGATTTTATAATGTTACTGAAAAATTAACAAAGTTGCACTAACACATCTATGTATATCTAATTAGATTAAATATAGTAAATACCCATTTTCCGAGCCAGATTTAATTTCTGCACGCAGAAGATCTCCAGCACTGAGATGGGTGAAACCATAGTTTTCAACAATCTTTGCACACTGTGTGCCTTTTCCACTGCCAGGTCCCCCTGTTACATACGTCATGTGAAATTGCAATATAAAAAGAGAAAATAGAAAAGTGTTTACCTATCAACAAATGCAAATGTAGAAAACACAAAGAAAACAAAATTAATCAGCAGATTTATGAGTAGCATATTTGTATTCTAATCAGCAATATTTAGAATCTATCTACAAATATTAATTTCATAGAGTCGTATGGTAAAAATCTTTTTATATCAATTCTCTTATAGGAGATAAATGGCAACTTCACAGATAGAGAGAGAGAGAAAAAGAAATACAAAGAATTCAATTGCCAAAAAAAGTTTCTGACATTGGAATATTCTCAAGTGTTATTTAAGATTAATGGTTTAATCTAAGATGTGTTTGATAGAAGACGAAGAATGCAAATGGAAGGATAGAATGCAACATTAGGCATAAATATAAATTCAGTGCAGTGTCCAGACAAGCAGGTATGACCTTATAAATGACAAGATTCAAGGAAAATCAACTAGCACGATATCTGATCAAGTTGCGAGTTTGAACACTTAACCTATTTGTTTGGATTTTGTAGGCTTATGGGAGATAGGAGTAACTATTTGGTAACCGTGGTGCATTGAGTGCTTCACAACCCCTTTCTCAGTGTATTATTATATGTGTACAACATAAGTTCCTTAGATTCTCTTAGAATAGTATAGGTTTTGTACCGCTAAAAAGGATAAGTGTGTCCTTTCTTATCCCTTGAGCATTAGAAAACACAATTAGTGCCCAATCCTAATAGATTACCTGAGAAAAATATCTCCGAGAAAATAACTAAATGTTCAGGTATTCCCTTCTTTAGTGACAAAAGAAGTTCAAACTATTCATGGTTTCAGGACTTGAGGAACAAACTTACTAGAGTATGGAAAACTTTAACTATGGATTTGGATTAACTAAATAATTCATGGTGATATTTCTAGCAAACTAAATTGGGTACAGAATCATGTCATTGTTTTTAAGCAAGAATATTACCTAGCACAAACACAACTGTGATCTTCTTGTCACCTGGGAAATTCACATGAGCATCCTGCATTCAAACATTTAACAATTATACTTGGTGCACATATGCATTTTTATATATTTCCTACTAAGGAAATTTAAATATAAGAACAAATTAAAAAAAAAAAGAGAGAGAGAGAGAGAAAACGATGTCAGGCATTCCATGATATTGACAAAGGAAGGAACACAAGTCCCAATGGCATAAGTTCATTTTTGATTCAAAAGAAATCTCCTTTCAATTAAAATGATTCCATAGAAAGTACGATACCTTGTTAGAATCTACCATCGTGCCCATGAATAAAGCTAATTCTGTTGTGTACTAACTGGAACAAACAAAATACAAGTTAATTTAGCATGCATTTAAAATTATATCAATGGAAGTAAAAAAACCTCTGAGAAATATTGTGAGAGAAAGCAAATAAAGCATCCAGGGATCATATATCATTTAAAGACCAGCCAAAAGGAGAGTCGGTGTTAATTGTCATAAAAGAAAGTCGATTTACGAGCATGCTAAATTGTAATGCTTATCATTTGTGGATCTAAAAACCTACAGAACAGAAAATAACACATCCAAAAAGAAAGCCTTTGTTTCAGAAACACGAGTTCTATTTCCATTGAAAACGATTGGATACGAAATACGATATCCTTCCAACAAAGAAATTTCACCCTCTATATCAATATTACGAATCAGAACCCACCCCAACATCTCAGTCAATGAATCGATCTTGCACACAGATCTACTCCCGAACATCTCTCCAAACCCCATAATCAAGATAAGAAAAAGATCTTAGCTTCGTTTGTGCAAACCTCAGCAGATCTAAACTACCACACTCCAGATCTGGGTCTCAATTCCATGAACACATGCAAAAACACCTCAGAAAGTTGAATCGGAGCATTACAATGACGAAATATATTAGATCGGGAGAGGGAAGGGCGGACAATGAGATCGAATACCTGGCAGCAACGCGAGCTTCGCTTCCAGAGTCACTCTTCACCTCAACGACGGTGGAGGGAAATGGAGATCTTGGCCTCATTTATACACCGAGAGGAAAGCTCGCAATTCCAAACCCAGTTCCAGTGCTGCGTCGCCCTGGTCAGACTCGGAACACGGATGACGCTCCGATCTCCATCGGACGGACATAGATCACACGGCAAACAGGATTTCAGGTACTGATAGTAAACGGCTCAAGAGTCGAGCCGAACCTAAAACTAATTAAAATTAATTAGACAAAATTCAATTTGACGTCCTTTTTATTAAAATTGTTAAAGGGACGTGTTTTTTCATTTATTATATAAAAAATCATATTAGTATATTTTAAATTCTAAAATTATATTTATTTTTGATATTATTATATCAACTACAACATCGTAACTTTACACCATCATACATTTAAGTAATTATAACACTCTTAATTATTAAAATAACTGTAATAACTACAAGATTGTAATTATAATTTATAAAAAATTATAACAGTTACTATCACTTAATTGTTAAACAATTATAACAACTCTGTTACAACTATATAATTATAGGAATTTATAATAAATTCTATAGCTAATATTAATCAAAAATAAATTATCGGTCGGTTGATCCGACATGAAATCCTACATTACAAGACTATGAATTATAAGTACTATAATGCAGTATTGTTAGTTCCTAAGGTGTAATGAGACCGTGGACGCATGATATCTTTAGCATAACGGTTAGAAGTCGAGTATTGAGAACTAATGACTTGAAATTTTATTCCACGTACCATACGATCTCTTCGTGGGATCAGCTCTAGGCGCCGTTAGTTAAAGTAGCGCAAAACACTGTTATAACATAATATTGATCAATATTAACCATAAATAAAGTGGTAATATTGATGCTATAATAATATTAAAAAATAAGGATACATTTTAGACGTAAAATGAATGATAAGATGAAATAATGTACTTTTAACAATTCGAATAAAAGGATGATCTTCCTATTTTTTCCAAATTAATTAAATTATTATTTAAGTTTAATTTATTATTTTTTAAAACTTATTGAATTTAGAATCTATTTAATTGCTTTTTAGGTGGGTTTAATATGGATAGATAAGCACGGTCACGCTTAAATAGGTAATGAAAGAAAAAGTATCTTTTTTGCGTGTGAAAAAAAATATTTTTTATTTATTGATAATTCAATAAGAAATTTAAGAAATTACTAGCTTGAATTAGTCATCTGACCAAATCACTAATTACGTAAAAATCGGAAAATTATTTTTATAATTATTTTTTTAACTTTCTTAATAAATTCGATCGCTCAGATGCCAATCAGGCGCTTTTCTGCCCCTCTCCCTCTTCCTCTCCGCAGCCCGGCCGGCGACTCTGCTACTCAGCGGCGCGGCTTCCGGCGATCACATGGAGACGTACCCTCACGTTACCTCTCCGGCGCAGGGTCTCCCTCCTCTTCCGTCCTCGCCTTTCTCCTCTCCTCCTCTACTGCTGCCGCAGCCTCATCTGCCGCCGTGGAACCCCCCCTCTTATTCCTCCTTCTCCTCCCTCTCGGCCCTGGCTCCTCCATTCACACTCGATCACGCCTCCTCCGCCCTTCACTCGTCGCTGCAGATGCCTCCGTACACTCCCGACCCTCTGATGTTCGGCGATTTCCCCTCCTCTGCCCGGTTGCCGCTGCACAACGAAGTCGCGAAATCTCTCCCGCCCCTGTCCGATAGCTCCCCTCCGGGTGATTCCGATTTCTCCGATTGCTTTCGTAACGCAGAATTGCACCCCGAATTCCGGGCGAAGGCACCCGGCGACACCGTCGAGCCAACGATCTATTCCAGATTTGCGGCACCATCCGGGGCCGGTAGCGACGTTGCTACTCTCTTCGAACCCTTCTACTCTCGATACTTTCCTGAGTCGCAGCGGTGGAACTCCAGGCAATTATCGGCCTATTGTAACCATAGAACTTCCTTGTTAATTGATGGAAAGGTAAGTCCAGCAAAGCGTTCGGATGAGGTGCCATTGACAGAAGTCTCAAGAACGCCTTCTGGTTACACGGCGCCATCTTTTCTGGAAGGTAGTTTTTCCTTAGTTTTTTGGGGGATGGTTGCTTCTGACAATGATTTAAAAGTTTTGATATATACACTCTAAGGCAACTGCAACTTTTTCTTATCGTCATATTATTGTAGGTTCATCTGTCAAAATGTTTCCTTCTGAGTTCTGAGGCAGCCATTTCTGATATGTTATAGAGCTAACTGACCATTTGGATGAATAAGGCTGAATTTTGCAATTTGTTCCTATCTGCATATGAACTACAAGCCCCTTGTGTCTTTAGACCTCGCTGGGTGTATATTTTATCCTAGAAAGATATTTTAGTTTAAAGATTCTTCTAAATATAAATCAACAAGTTGCAATCTCTTCCTTTTTATCCTAATAAATATATTTGTATAAAAAAAATTTACCTTTAATGATGATGTTAGGTAACATACCTCTGAGTGTTCTTAATAGCTCTTCCCCCACTGGAAAAATGAATGATGAGATATTAGATGTGGGAATTTGGCCATTGTATAACATGAACCTGTTCTGATGAATCATTCACTGACACTCTCCTACTTGCAGATCGCCCCTCCACCTCACAATTTCCTCCTCCCCATGACACCACGGCAGACTCACTTCCATCTGGGTCCATTAATGCTCCCTTTGGTCATCCCTGCTTTGCCCACTACTTCAATGACTCTGAACTGCGAGCACTTGATGATAACTTTGGCCCCTCATCGGCCCATTCTAAACTTGGTGTTGCCCAGTGGAATAAGCCGTCTGATGAGGATGCAATCAGTGTAAAACTTCCTGACGAGCTGCCAGGGACAGGACCACCTCCTAGCAGCAGAAAGCTATTTTTTCCAGGAGGTATTTTGTAACATCCTTAGTTTTGTTAGGTTTACTGTTGATGATGACTTACAATTAGGTATTTACACTATTGAACATGGATTGGAAATGAACTTTCTTCTTAATGTCAGTGCATTTTACTGGATTAAGTTCGGTTGATTATACTGTATTTTCTAATATCTCCAAGATAGATCTTAATTGTTGTTGCTTTTTCAATGCTATTGTGAACCCAAAATTATAGAAAAGATATGAAGAGTTTGTTGATGCCTGTAAAAGCTTGATTCGGTTAGTCAATTAAAAAACTTCCGTTATGGAACAATCATTTGCAATCAGTTAGTATAAAATAAGGGTAAATCTGACAATTTGTTTCTAATGTTTCAGCATATGAACTACAAATTCCTTGTCTACTCAGACACTGTTTATTAACATAATCAATATCTTTCTATAAAAACTTATGCACTTTGTGGTGATGGTAACCGAAACAGTCACAGTATCTCTGAGTGTTCTTAAAATTCCTTCTCAGATAGAAAATGAACAGTGAAATATTAGAAACAGAATTTTCTATATTGTACAACTTGTCCTTTTCATGCATGGAGTTTGCCTTGAAAAAAAGCCTTTTACATTTATAGAAAAGGGCGATGTTAAAGTTCAAAATGAGACAACAAAACGATATATGGTATAATAGATCAACAATAAGATATTTTAAGATAGTCATATTTCAGTCTCCTTGTTTCTATTTTTTCCTGGATTTTCTTCACTTGTTGTACAGAATTATCCAATTCTTCATTTTTTTTCTCTGAAAGCTTTGGCCGGACTAAAGTTTTCTCCTATCAGTTTTTTTAACCATCGTATGTGATGCCAATGTTGGGTGGCATATCCAACTCATGAAAAGTTAGTTAGGTTCTCAGACGTTGATCTTTACCTAAAATTATAGGTTATCTTAAATCTCAATTTTTTTAAACGCCAAGTACTATATTTGCATATCTTTTATTATTATAAATGTCTGGTTTCCTAGAGATTTTTGAATTTTAAATGTTGCATAAACGTTTGTCATTGTTTTGGTTGACATTTCTATTATAGCAATGATTCTTAAGATGTTTTCTTTGAAATATTTGCTGGTTCACTAACAGGAAAAGAGCACTTTGGATGCCAAAGCACTGAATGGCTACTAGATGACCACCCACCAGAGAAATATGAGCGAGAGCATGACAGTGCATCCTCTTATACAATTTTCAATCCTCAATTGTCAACATCTTCAATGGGATTGAATGATACTTATGTTTCGGGCTCTGCCTATGATCGTTACATGACACAACTTGATCCATGCTCTGTGTATCCAGAATTTTACTATCCGTTTGTCAAGTGGTCCGCATCAAATGAAGTATATTTGCCATCAAACTATACAGCTAGTGCAAACATCAACCCCAGTTTGTCATCTGGGAAGGTTCATCATGAAGTGCTACCTATGGTAGATGATGCATCAGTTATACCTTCTAGGTCAAAGGAGGCTAATCTCAATGAAAGCATGGATCTGAAAGGGGAACACAATGAGAAAAGATGGGAAGACTATCACACAACAAAATCTAATGTTTTACCTGCAGTTTCTATAAGGGATTTTCCATCGAGTAATAATCATGCTACGGAAAGCCCCTTAAATCTTCTTTCCATGTCGACTTCCAAGTTGACACCAGGAAATATGGTGATTGCTGATTCTTCTCCATCAGCGTGCTATTCCTTGGATCTTAATGTATCTAGCATGAGTTCTTCAGAAGCATTTGATCAGCATAATCTTTCTGTTGATTCACCATGTTGGAAAGGAGCTCCGGCATCACAACAGTTTCTGTTTACCAGTGACAGAATGCTATCTGTTGAGCGTGAATTAGTCAAGAATAATTCATGTCATGAGCCAAATAATTCTGCAGAACAAGTTGGAAACATGAATTTTGATTACGTTAAGAAAAGTCATGTTTCTGAAAAGCCAGAATGCTCACCAGTTGTTTCATCAAATATGCAACATATTCTTGAATTTTCAGAGAACAAAATGTCTGACCATCGAAAGGATCAAGAAAATGAGATTTTGTTTGGCCTTGTACATGAGGAACAAACAAATCAAACCATTGAAGCAAAGAAAAGGGTCGATGCACAGCATGTTTTTGCTGCAAAATTTGATGAAATGGAAAGCAAAGTTCCGAATGAGTTCCCACCACCAAAGGGCATTGCCAAGAACATTAAAGGTCTTATCGTTTGAGTCTATTATTGCTCATTTGGCTTCTTTTTTTTTAACAAAGTTCTGGGGAAAAAATTGTCCATTATTAAATATATTTATTATTATTTGTTAATTGTTTGCCCTTCAGGCCCAAGTTCAGCACCATTGAGTAAACTGGAGGAGCTTGTTAAGTTAATACATGTTTCTTCAGTAGAACTATTATCCACCAACTGTAGCGAGGCTGAAGGATTGAAACCACATGATTGCAAACTCCTCTATGCAGCAATTAGCAATATTTCGCTCCTCCTCAAAGACGAGGTATATGTCATAGAATTTGACTATGATCCAATACGGTACAATAACAATGGTTATTTGCTTATTCAAAGTGCTTCTGGATCTATTTTCTCACTGCTAATCATACAGGCAGCTTTTTGTGCCAAAATGATTTATTTTTTTGGCCCAACTCTAACTTGCTGACTATTTGGCAGGATATTGTTGGTTGTTCAGGTCTAGAGGCTGCTTGTTCTGAAAACATGAGCAGCAGGAACCAAAATTATGACATGAAGCGAAAGACAATATCTGATGATGATTTTGGCAACCTTGTTATCCAGGGAGGTGATGCATATGTTAGCAAAGTTGGCAAGAAAATGATGCAGGTAAGTTTATTAGGCTCTTGGCTTTCTTATTATGAGCATCTGTTGGAGCATTTTGTCTATTCTACCTTCCATAAATCTGCAGACGTTTGAGAATGCATTATCACGAAGTTTTACTGAAAGTCAAGAAAGCAAGCAAGCATCGTTGTACAAGAATCTATGGGTACAAGCAGAACTTTTGGCCTGTAGACTAAAGCAAGAACTTGTAATTACTCAAATGAAGATTGAATCTGAAAGCCGTAAGGCACTATTCTCAATTGGCCTCTTTTCTAAAATTACTAGTTACTCTTTATATATATATATATATATCATTTTTTTTCCCCAGATAAGCCTCCACAATCCGACATGTGTTCAAGTCTGAACTCCCTACATAGCCTCAAGGTCCAGGATTCACCTTTGAAGCCCAAAGATACTGAAAGCATAAGAGAAAAAGAAAATCAAGCCAGTGCATCAGCAAACCATGAATCGAGCAAGGCAGAAGATGTTGAATCATCCGTGATGGCCCGATTTGAAAGTTTGAAGGATCGGAATAACAATTCTATTCACAGAGATGTAAAACTAGAGTTCATACTTGACCAAGCTGCAATGCTCCCAGCTGTCAATGCCATAACCGGGAATCTGGCCAATACAGGATCCATTGCAGAAGTTACAATCGATCAAGTAAGTCCATCTTTTGATGTTTCAGGATATGGAAATACAAGACAAACATTATTAGGTCCTCTGAATGAACCATTGATCCAGTCCTACATGACATACCAGCAAGGGAGCTGCCCAAGTAGAAGACGAGATGAGGACCTCTCTTTTGAGTGGGTGCATGTGATGGGGGAGGATGAACCCACAGTAACATCGCTTTATGATGAGGTTTCCTACAACTAATCTAGGAAGATTTGTTATGCACATAACAATAAGAAAGAACCTGGAGATTGTTTTATGGAACCTGGTGGGACTCCCTATCTGACAGTCTGATGAACATTTTGATGTAATTAAATGGCTACTTTTTTATTTCTTTCACTGATGGCTTTTAATTGTAAATGATTGAAAATTAAAGCGCATCTTAAATTTATCTGCTATTACAGACTGAAAATTATGGTGATTTTTTTTTAATTATTTATTTATTTATTATTGAACGATATAAACAAGCATAGAGGATCGCAATCCACACAAATCACTTTTTAATTTTTAATGAAGTTTTAGATCATCAATAATATATTAATTTAAATAGATCAAATGGTTATAGAAATTTAATTTTTTATCATATAATAATTTTTTATTGTATAATTAAAATTTAAAAAAAAATAAGTTTTAAATAGTATGTAAAATAGTAATTTAAGTAGGTAAAATGACTATATAAATTTAAATTTTTATTCTATAATTTAAAGTTGAAAAAGTAAAATAAATTTTAAATATATGTACAGTAGAACAGAAGCAGTTCGATTACTTGATTAGTGGAGAATAAATATTCTAATTAATTCCCTTATATAAATAATAAGGGATAAGTATAAAATTGTGCACTAATGAGTCATATCATATCATGAAACTTTTGAAAAAAAATTAAGAAAGAAGAACACACTAAAAATAAATTTAGATTCATATTTCTAGAAGGTCAATAATAAAAGTTATACATCTTCTTAGATAACTATTTGAAAATTATTAAAAGCAAAAATAAGATCTACATGATATTCATTGACTTAGAAAAAGTTTATGATAGAGTTCCAAAACAATTATATGGAGAATTTTAGAAAAGAAATGTGTTACATAATGTATATTAAACTAATTAAAGATATGTACGTGAATATAACGACTAGAGTAAACACTTTAGGCGAAGTAATTGAAACATTTCTAATAAAGATAGGGTTATATCAATGATCAACTCTAAATCTGTATTTTTTTATACTAATTATGGACGAACTCACTACACATATTCAAGACACAGTATTGTGGTGCATATTATTTATCGATGATATTATTTTGGTAGATGAAACACGTGAAAGAGTAAATGTTAAACTAGAATATTGGCAAAAAATATTAAAAGAGAAATGTTTTAAACTTAATAGAATAAAGATAAAATATATTGAATTTATGTTTAACAATATTATACATTAATGAAATAATTATTAAAATAGGAGATGAAAAGTTGTTCAAAATTGAGAGTTTTAAATTTTTAAGATCATTTTTTATAAAATAATGGAGGGATTAAGAGAGTTATCTTACAAATAATACAAGCAAGATAGTTAAAATAGAGCAGAACATAGAGTGTTTTATATGATCATAAAATATCTTTAAAACTTTTTTAAAAAAAATGTTTTACATAAAATACTGTTTAAAATGACATATGAATGTGATAGCGTAAAAGGATTCAAATAGTCGACCCCATCTAATGGAATCTTATAAAATGACATGAATGTGATAAATCATAAATAAACACGGTGAACCTAGATTGAGTTCAACTTAAGAACATTTATGAGAAATATATAGTGAACCAGCAAAGAGGTTCGACGTGTTCCTATGATACTATACTTAGGGGTGTCAATTCGGGTGGATTGGGTCGGGTTCGAGTCGGGTTGCACAT
>JBAMIB010000125.1:5569571-5583753 GCA_037177415.1 Kaempferia rotunda | reverse complement strand
ATATGGGTGGAGTATCTTACCACATTCAGTCCCATGATTTTTCCCATGTTTATCTTTATCTGATGATTTAGGTATCCAGTGATTATCTTAAATTTTATCCCTTTAGGTTAGACGGTCTACGTTACCAAAATTTAGATGTGTATTGAATTTTAATTTTAGGACCTTTGCAACTAGCATTTATATCTCTCGTATCTCTTCTTATATCTCTCACAATACTAGTGGCATTTTAAAGATTATTAATTAGTAATGATGCTTCTAAAGTAAATATCATCATAAATTTCAGTGCAAGATACACTGATTTTTTTTTCCTTTCGATGCATTAATCTCATGAACTAAGATATGATGGATAATTGTTAACTATGTCAAAAGCAAGAAGGCTATGCATATGTTGATCTTTTTTATGAATGAAGCATGGCTATATATAGGGATTTTTGTAAGAAAATTAATTAAATTTAGAAAATATAAACAAATTAATATTTTTTTTAAAAAAAAAAAGCCGGTTAGAGGCAACTGCTACTGAAATTGCCACTATGTTCAAACCTTGATCAATGAATAGTGTTACAATTAGTTTCTTTCTCTCTTGCAATTTGTAAATCTTGGGCCAGATCCACTTGTGCAAGATACAAAACCATGCATCAATCCATAGCTTGCATTGTCTTATTATAATGGCCCTACGACAGGGCCCAAAATTCCTTCCATTGAATCATAGAACCCACAAAGGAACCTTTTTCTTTATGAGTCGGAAAACAATTAAGAACACAGAATGATGATATGTTGCCCCCATTGAGAACTGAGAGAAGCCAAATATGTGAAGGGACAAGGAGAATACTAGCAATCTTTAGGGGCATGGAATACTCCAGCCAAAATTGAGGCAAAGACTTCAAAGCAATTGCAGTGGGATGCCACTGGCAAGCTGCATGGATGTAGCACAAGGACTGGATAGAGCTTATGGTCCTCTCTCTCATATACTTCAAAGTTGAACTAATTTTGGCAGTCTTAGTTTGATGTGGTCCTACGTTCAAGATAAGTTGTGTATGTTGTTTATAGATGATATTATTTTGATTGATAAGACTTGTAAAGAAGTAAATGTTAAATTCAAATCTTGTCGGAAGACACTGGAAGTTAAAAGGTTTTAGACTTAGGGGATAAAGACAGAATATATGAAATTTAAGTTTAATAGTAGCAGATATAGCAAGACAATTATTAAGATAGTAGATGATGAATTACCTATGACTAAAAGTTTTAAGTACTAAATATTATTTTTGCAAAAGGATAGAGGGGTCAACAGAGATATTTTATGTAGGATACAAGAATGATTAAAATGAAGGAGAATGTCGAGTGTTCTCGGTAATAAAAGGAAGTTCTACAAATGGTGGTTAGACCTGCTCTATTATATATAGTTAAATTTTGAGCTATGAAACAAGCACATGAGCATAAGACTAGAGTTGCAAAGATGAAGATACAAAAGTAAATGTGAGGACACATAAGATGATGGACCGGATAAAAAATGAGAATGTTAAAAAGAAAGTTAGAGAAAACTTCAAGAGATGCATTTAAGATGATAAGAATATGTACTTAGGTGACCAATAAGTACCCAGTTAGGCAATGTGAGATAACAACAAAGACGCATATTAATTGAGAAAAAGGTAGACCAAAAAAAAACTTAATTAACATCAATAAAATTTAAATACAGAGAATAGGAGATTGAGTCAAATGGCATAGGAGGATCCATATAGTCAATCTCACTTAGTAGGATAAGGTTTGGTTGTTGTTGTTAGTTTGATGTGGTCCGCAATGCTCGACAAATAAGAGGTAAAGGTGGCTATAGAGGAAAGTGGCACAAATGGATTTGTCGATGGAGGATATGTCGGATGCTAGATCGAATATTAGTGGACACAATGGTGGAGGGAAGAGATGTAGGCCGCTGACATAGGTATAAGCGTGAGTGGTGAAAAAGGGATATCTTGTTGATAATCAAGCAGGCTTCCAAGGAGATGTTGTGATTAAGGTGCCTACAAGCATGTTTCAGAGAAGATCTTGTTGCACGAAGATGAGCTGAGTACAGGTGTTTTACTGGGGGTAATGACAAAAGTCCTAGAGTTGCAGAGTACACAAAGTCAAAGAGTGGTACAAGGGGGTATGATAAGGAGAGCAACATGTGTTGATTCATAGCAACAAGACGAAGAGATTGAGAGGAAGCTCTTACTTTAGGTTTGTAATCGGCAACGAGAACCACTTCTACGGGGAAGTCACTCAATTTGCACAGGATAAAGCTCAAGGTCATAAAGAAGTCTGTGATGTCGCTTAACCTGGATGGGAACAAAGCTCTAAAACCAAATAATGAACTTAAATATTATTATAAAAAGGTGATTAATATGGGGTTGGGTCCCCCTTTAATCACACCAAACCAAATAAATTTGGAAATATGCTAAAAATGTTTTAGGGAAGAAATAAACATATACCTAAATGGACCATAATCAACTTGGAATAAATATCTTGTTATCTAAGCAAGATAATAAACAAATAAAAATTGACCATAATCAACTTATTCTCTAAAAAATAAAAGGATCTTATGAAATAACCTTCACAAAGTCTAAAACTTTTGAAGATCAAATTCTTAATTTGCATTTATAATACTCACAAGGTCAATGTTGACAGGATCTTTTAGGTATCTTTGTGTAAGCTTTCTAATCCATGGTGGCATAGTGGCAGAGAACATCATGGTTTGATGCTTCGGTGGCATTTTTTCCAATATCATCTCTACATCTTCAGCAAAACCAACATTAAGCATCTGATCAGCTTCATCAAGGACAATAAATTTAATCTCTGACAGATTCAAAGAGCCTCTATTAAGCAAATCAATAATTCTCCCGGGAGAGCCAACCACAACATCAACACCATAATTAAGTGCTCTTGTCTGTTGGTTAATAGGAGAACCTGCATAAACACACACAGTGTACAACCTGGAAGATTCTCTGAATTCCTTCTCAACTTGTCGAGCAAGCTCCCTAGTAGGTGCTAGTACCATGGTCATATAGGGTTTTTTCCACAGCTGCAAATTTGGAAACCACACACAAAATAATAATTGTGATTGTTGCAATGAAGAAACAAGGATAAGATCTCAAAATTCAATCAAAATACTAACGAATCAAAATCTATCTGGATCTTGCAAGAAACTAATAAACTAACCCATGCTTGGCCTGAAAATGGATGATCTTATCCATAATTGGAATTCCAAAAGCAAGAGTTTTCCCTGTGCCTGTCCTTGCACGACCAATCATGTCTCGTCCTTGCATTGCAGGTTCAAGAACAGCTTTCTAATTAATAGAACAAAACCAACATCAACCAATTTGATGCTGATATTAACAGCAAGACTTCCTTTTATATCAGCCAAAAAACAAAAAAACCCTTTCAATTCAGCAGTTGATACAATGCAGTGGACAGTTGCAATAGTCCAGCAGTATTTACTGAAGTATTTTGATCGCTCTTCACTTTCAGGGTAAACTGAGCAAGATAATTGCATATGATTTGTACATGTATAGCTATATACTTAGTTAACTACTGAACAGACCTAAATTTGTAGCTTGCTATCAAATTGTTTATTATTTTCTTTTTCCGGAATGGGAAGCCTTAACACTAACTATTCATTCTATCAGAGTTACTACCAAATACATTTATTAATCTATTTGTTTGTGCATGTAATTTATAGATGTGGGAAATATTATTTTCTGTCTTAAAGATCACTGCAACTTTATATTTCCTTCTAAAACACAAATCCTAAAGTAAACAAAAATATAGAAAGAGAGAGAAAAAATGGCACCTTCCGTTTTAAGCATTGATTTGCTTTCTTCTTATAACTATTTTAGTTTAGATGGTGCTCAACGAAGTACCGTTTATGCTACCTTACACTTTACTAAGGTCATATGCCTTAGTTTACCATTGGAACTACAAAGAAAGTTCACTAATTCCATTTTCTTTAATGGTCAGCCTGCCCATTAGGTTCATACTGCCCACCTGGAAAGTTCAACAAAACTACTGGTGTTTGTGATCCGTAAGTTGATTTCAATCTTTTCAAGGTTCTTCCAGATATACATTGTTTAATTTCTTGTAGCAATATTATTTGCATCTTGACATTAATATATATTCAGGTACAACTACCAGCTACCTGCTGGAGAACCAAACCATACATGTGGGAGTGCTGATATGTGGGCTGACGTGGTATCTAGTGGTGAAATATTTTGCCCTGCAGGGTTCTACTGTCCAAGCACCATACAGAAAATTTCTTGTAGTAGTGGGTATTGTTTCTCAATCCTAGTTTTCTAGAGCAATTCTCTACCTATAATATCATTTGAGACTTTCTTCATGAGAGTCAATTCTATACTACAATTCTTACTTAGATTCTTACGTGCGTCTGACACCCATTTGTAATACTTGCTTCAGATATTACTGTAGGAAGGGCTCTACTTCTCAAACGAGTAAGTTTTTTCTAGTGACTTAGTTAATTAGAGATTTTGTAAAATGTTTTATTCAATGATGAAGGATTATAAAGTAGGAAGTATAAAAAATATCTCGTGAAATGTTTCAGTTGGTGATGAAATTTTGAATTGTAAAGTAGGTAATGGAAACCATCTAAAACAACAACGAATAGATTATAGGACTAGCCGACTAGCTATTAGGTTTCTTCTAGACAGCACATCCTAGTAAAAATTCAAACTTTCCATTTAAGTAAGGGAAGTGCTAAATCAGAGACATGGACTTCTTTGAGTCTAGTTGGGTGCATGGGTCTAGCTCAGACTTGGGTTAGATTCATCATTCAAGTATAATCTATTTGGATTTTCAACTTAGCATGGAGTGAAGTTGGGTTAAAATATCTATATTTGGATTCATCCTTGAAAGTTTAAATCTACTTGAAGCCAAAATAGACTGGATTGAAGTTTGGCTGATCTATGTGATTGGTTAAGTCGAGTTTCATCGGGTGTTGGCTCAATTGAGGCTGAAGTTTTTTTTTTCTCCAACAAAATGCCTATCAAAGTATGTTAACCACACCATAGAATTTCTTACAATGACAATAAAATCACTCTCACTTGCTACAGCACTCAACATAGTCTGTTTGAGAGGCCTAAGTTTATTACCAAGCTACAAACTTAATTTGCTCCTCAGCTGAGCTAACTATCTGCTGTGTTTTACTTTTTTGGAAGCCTAGCAAAAGTTTTTTTGCGTTCTTTTGCAACTGAAACTAGCCTTTTCTTATTGAAGTTATATGCTTTTGCAGGGTGCTTCCAAAAAAGTTCTTGTCCACCAAATTCTGTAAATCAAGATATTACCATATTTGGAGCCTTGCTGATGGTGAGTCTTATTTTGGTTACTCCTTGTTCTTCTCGTACTCTTGCTGCTGTCGAGTTTGACCATTGTTATCGTATTAAGAAATTCTTAATAAATGGACATCCAATTCGGTTATAGCATTCATTCCTTATAGAAATTAAGATCTTTTTTATTGGGGGTGGTGGGTGGTGGGGAGGGAGTCTATCCTTACACAAGTGCAAGTTCATCTCAATTGTACCCTACTAACCTTTTGTGTCATTACTGTAGGTTGCATTGTGTTTGTTGCTATTGATAATATATAACTTCTCTGGTCAAGTTCTCACCAGTCGTGAAAGAAAACAAGCAAAATCTAGAGAAGCTGCTGCAAGACATGCAAGAGAAACTGCTCAAGCTCGTGAAAGGTGGAAAAGTGCTAAAGATGTTGCTAAGAAGCATGCGGTTGGCCTGCAGACACAGTTATCTCGTACATTTTCTAAAAAAAAGTCTGTTCGTACTGAGCCTTCAAAGGGAGCAGGCAAACCTTCCAAGAAAAAGGATCAAAACAATCTTACTAACATGATTGAATCACTAGAGGAAAACCCTGATAGTTATGAAGGCTTCAATGTTGAAATAGGAGATAAAAATTTGAAGAAGAATATGCCTAGAGGAAAACAAATGCATACTCGCAGCCAAATATTCAAGTATGCATATGGTCAGATAGAGAAGGAAAAGGCTATGCAGCAAGAGAACACGAACCTGACCTTTTCTGGAGTAATCTCCATGGCCACTGATTCTGATAGTAGAAGTAGGCTCGCAATCGAAGTTGCTTTCAAGGATCTCACGCTGACTCTTAAAGGGAGTAAGAAAAAACTCCTAAGGTCTGTTACAGGAAAACTTATGCCTGGTCGTGTGGCAGCAGTGATGGGCCCATCTGGGGCTGGTAAAACCACATTTCTGAGTGCTTTGGCTGGAAAGGCAACTGGATGTGCTATGTCAGGCCACATACTTATAAATGGGAAAGCAGAACCGATACGGTCTTATAAAAAAATTATTGGTTTTGTCCCACAGGATGATATTGTTCATGGAAATTTAACAGTAGAAGAGAATCTTTGGTTCAGTGCTAGATGCAGGTACGGTGGTACATTAGCTTCATTGTGTTCTTTCATATGTTGAGATTGTCAATTTAATGTTTAACTTTTGGTATGCCAGAATTACATCAAGTAGGTGTAGACTCTAGAAATTATTATGCTCTTAAAACACCCAGATTCTCATTTTCTTAATGATAATCACAATCACATGTAACCATTTGCATTTTGTATTGGCATGGAAAAAGATGTATACAAGTCCTTGTTCATGTTTCTCTCACTATTGAGAATAGTTATAGACATGGTTGTAACCTTTTTCCATGATTGTGCAGACTTTCGGCAGACATTTCCAAAGCTGATAAAGTTCTAGTCGTAGAAAGAGTTATTGAGGCCCTAGGTCTAGGGGCAATAAGAGATTCTCTTGTTGGAACCGTAGAGAAACGTGGTATCTCTGGTGGACAAAGAAAACGAGTGAATGTTGGTCTTGAAATGGTCATGGAACCTTCTCTTTTGATATTGGATGAACCAACATCTGGTTTGGATAGTTCTTCTTCAAATTTGTTGCTGCGAGCTCTTCGACGTGAGGCCCTTGAAGGGGTGAACATCTGCATGGTTGTTCACCAACCCAGGTTGTTTTAACATTCATGGCACATGAACTTCACAATTACACTAAACTATAAATTTTCTCCTGCAAGTGGACTCTAGCATCCATATAGTATACAAATAATAATTATTTAATATTAAAGGAAACTGGTTGCCTATTGCAAAATGTCGGTGGTTAGTTTCTCAAAAACTTAGAAAAATATTAACAAAAGAAGAAAACAAACTACTAGCATTTGACTGACCACTATGTAATTGTCTATGCTTCTGACTCTCCTGTTAGAAAGCCAAATTATTTTACATCACTTGAATTATGCTGCATTTTAGTGCAATGTCATTATGCATACACGAATTTCAGCATGGATAAACTTTTTTAGCTATTAAATTATGTTGCATGAATAATCTAAATATTTAGACAAAATGCAATTTTTATTGGCTATATTCATTCAAGCTACTAGGTAGACAAGTCCTGTATGCCAGCTCGCTTACCAGTTTATAATGGGAAAACCATGAAGCAATTTTTGGAAATATAGTTTGTGCAAAAACATGTAATCATTTCTCTATGAGATTGAGTAATACGATCTTCTTTTGTTTCAGCTACACACTGTTCAATATGTTTGATGATTTGATACTTCTAGCAAAAGGAGGCATGATTGCTTATCTTGGATCAGTTAAAAAAGTTGAAGAATACTTTGCAGGCCTGGGAATCAATGTCCCTGAGCGTGTCAATCCTCCAGATTATTTCATTGATATTTTAGAGGGTATAGTCAAGCCCAGTGTGAGCTCAGGTGTAAATTACAAAGAATTACCTCTACGTTGGATGCTGCATAATGGGTATGATGTACCCCGAGATATGCTACAGAATGCTAGTGACGCTGATTCATCCAACAGGGGAACTGAAGGGAATCATTCTGAAAATGGGTCTGAAACTGAGAAAAAATCAATCGCAGGAGAAATATGGGATAATGTCAAGGATATTATGGGACAAAAGAAAGATGAGTATGATTACAATTTCTCCAAATCAGCAGATTTATCTAATCGAAGGACACCTGGTATTCTTACCCAATATAAATATTTTTTGGGAAGGTAAATATTGCACCTGTCAAAATTTTAATATCTTAATGAAGCCCACCTAATGCTCAAAACTCATAAAATAACGGTCATATGTTATAGTAATTGTTGAATTTCATGTTTCGATCTTACTGGTTCATTTACAGGGTTGGCAAGCAACGGCTTCGGGAAGCTAGAATTCAAGGTGTTGATTTTCTTATATTATGTCTGGCTGGTGTATGCTTAGGAACACTTGCTAAAGTAAGCGACGAAACATTCGGTGCGCTAGGTTACACATATACCGTCATTGCTGTTTGTAAGTTGGAGACTTGTAGTTTTACCCCTTTTCTATTTTTGTGTTTTATGCTATATACATTATCAATTTGTTGGCATATAAACTTGTGTTAATAACACAAATAATTTGTTGTACCACAGACAACAATTTTTTTGAGGGGGAAAAAAGGTGAAATTCTACCCTTAACTAATCCTATAAAGAAATAATAATGTACAAGGGTATATACATGTTGTGCCCTGAGACACGTGAGTAAATTTGAAGTTGACTCGAGAAAACATATTTTCATAGACTTGGTAAGTTGGTAGTGATAGTTGTTTGATAAGGAAAATTTTGGCCAATTTGAGGCACTTCCTATACAAGATGAATAGTTGGAAGCCTTCATGGTATATTTTAGTTCGTCCGAAGCTTAAGCCTTCCCAATAGTACAAGCAAATAGAAAGCTTGGAACATACAATCAACGAGGAGTTTCATGATTAATCTTTTGACTTGATACTAGAGAGAATTCATTTCTGCAACTGAAGGTAAAATCTCAGCCTAGCCATATCATTTGTTGCAACATACTATAAGAAAACTGAGAACAAGGAGAGATGTAGAAAGGAGTATCCTTCATGAATTCAGTGGCTAAGTAGGGTTATTGATATAGAGGGGTTATGAGTTATGCATACACTTTTCAGTTATGGGAAAGACAGGACAGCAAATATGATGTGTATGACAAACTTGTACATGGTAAATTATAATTGATTGATATCAACCAGGGGTTTGATTGATCAGTTGGGGATTTGATGACTTTACACTAGGAGTTCATACCTAGAAATGCATTTATTTGCTTAAGTAATCTGGTGTTAATTTGTTAGCAACTAAGCTGATTATTCATGTGCCATGATGATACTAGCAGGAAGGTGCAAACATAATACAAATTAATAATCTCTTGCTAGACAGCAATTTGGTGTTCCAAAAACCCTTACTTTAGTGTTGATTGATATCAATCTAGGTTTCTACTGTACATTAGCTATCGTGTGGCACAAAAAAATTCTTGCTGTCTTCCTTTTTGCAGCCTATGCGATTAACAGATTCCACTAGAAAAATATAGTCATGTTTTATTCTGTTTGAGTACAAAATCTAGAGCAGCTGTACTTAGTTATTTTATTTATTTATAAGAACAACGTATTTGTGGTTGTTCCGTTATCTTTGGCTAAAAAAAAAATTCTGTTCACTGTAGTATTCCACCGTAGAACTCCTTAATTCCCTTGGCAACTTATTGTCAACCTGATAAAACTATTTAATTTCCTGGTTCACTTGTTGCCAAACAAAAATTTTAACTTATTTAAAATGATATATTCATTATTCGCATTGAATCCAGTTTTTCAGTCAGATTTAGTGTTTGACTTAATTTTGTATCAGTAAGTCTTTTTAGTTGATCAAATATGACGCAGCATAATCCAGTGACATACTTTTGAATACTAGTTTATCGTTTACGTGCGTGTTTCATGCACGCCTCACCATGTATTTAGTCCAAAATGGAGACAATCTATTGTCTTAAAAACCTTTAGGCAGGTGAAATTTTGGATAATTGATTTGATATCACCTTGTGATTTCTGATGTATTTGATGCATAACAGTATACACTTCTTAATTATCACTCTTAAATTGCAGCCCTCTTGTGCAAGATTGGAGCATTGAGATCATTTTCACTCGAAAGATTGCAGTATTTGAGAGAACGAGCATCTGGCATGAGCTCGCTTGCCTATTTTCTTTCAAGAGATACAATTGATCATTTCAACACGATCATCAAGCCAATTGTTTATCTTTCTATGTTCTACTTCTTCAACAATCCTAGATCATCCATTTTAGACAACTACATCATCTTAGTCGGACTGGTCTATTGTGTGACTGGAATCGGATACGCTTTTGCAATTTTCTTCCAGCCAGGTTCTGCACAACTGGTATGTTCCTACATTATACATCATAATCCCTCTACATTCATGCAATCATTTCTCTCGCTCGTATATTAGTTTCTTTTTTTTTTTAAATTAATCACCATTTATTTTCGAATGGCAGTGGTCTGTGCTACTACCTGTTGTTTTGACTCTACTTGCAACTCAGCAGAAAACCTCGAAAACCTTGGCAAACTTATGCTACACGAAGTGGGCCTTGGAAGCTTTTGTGCTTGCAAATGCAAACAAGTATGTCCTTTCGATTCTTTTCTCTTTGGACTATAGTGTTTAAAGTATAAATGCTATCCAAGTCGACATGTGCTAACATCACAGGATTAGCTTAAAAAAAATGGTTTCATTGAGACTTAGTTCACCTTTCCAATTTCTTGATATCGAAAGGTAAATGTATGAGTCTAATGATGAATTAGGCAGAATATTATTCTAGAGAAAACACTCTTTCAAGATGAACAAAGAAAGTGAAAGTAATGAAAATTCTTTGCTGTAAAAGTTCCTGATTGATTGCTGAAAATACTAAACACAAGTCACTTCCAAACTTCACCATTTTTCTTTATTGATTATCTATACAAGTATGCTTTTGTGCCTTCACCATATCGAATATGCGCCAAATCAAAACAGACTAAACTGGTCCTTGCAGGTACTCTGGAGTATGGTTGATAACTCGGTGCGGTTCGCTTATGAAAAATGGATACGACATTGGCGATTGGTGGCTGAGTATAGTTATCCTAGCATTGTATGGCCTCCTTTTTCGCTGCATTGCCTTCTTTTGTATGGTCACTTTCCAGAAGAGCTAAGAAGGGATACAGTTTTCATGCCTCTTGTCTTAAGCTTCATTCCTATCTTCCTCATTCAATTTTGGTGTTTAACTTGTTGAGGAAATGCACAATATTAATGTAAAGCACATCGCCATCAGATTTGTCCTTATAGAAACCAGCCAGCAGCAAAAGCTAGTCGATAAATTGATTGTGTTTCGAGGTGTACATGCTTTGTCTCTGTATCGTTGAACATTGATCGAGTGCTACAAGCATTAGCTAGTTGGTCTTTTGTCTATTCGCTTACAAATTGTGTTATTAAAAAATTGTTTTTGTGATTCAATATCATCAAATCACATGACTATAATATCATATTCTCTCTTAAATTTTGAGATAATTATCATCTCTAATATAAGTCAAGTATATGCACGTACATTTCTATCATTATACACAAATGAAAAGAAAGGGTAAACTTATTCATGAAACATTGACCTTAATTGTAGACTTGAATTAGATGTATATTTTCGATTAAGAAATAGGGTTGAGATGGCAATTGATATCAGTCGTTTTTCTTTATTTTACATTTTAAAAAGTGATTTTTTTTAAAAAAAAATTCTGTATGAATAACTTTTTAGGTGTGTTTATTTAAGGAATATGAAAAGTGAAGATGTGTCAGTAAAATAGAAAACCAAAAGAAACAATACAAAATTACACTTACACCTCTACAAATTAGTACGGATCATCTTGTCGGTAAAGTTTAGTTTCTTCCTGTTGCTCGATCAGAACGATCGTTAGATCAGATAAGATCAAGAGTAATTAGTATATAGATTTTTGATATGATTTAACAATCCTTTTATCCGAAAATAAGAGGAAATTAAACTTTATGAACTAGAGAATCCGATCAGCTACAAATTAAGCACGAGAAAATAATACAAAATAAAACATTTGACTAATGTTGTGTTACAATAATGCTGAACGTTTGCAATTACCCCATATTGGGGGTGTCAAAAAATAAATCTGAGCCGATGATCTAACCCAAACCGATCTAAAAAAAAATTAGATTCATGTTTGAAATTTTTGGGTTCGGATCGGATTCGGGTTGGTGGATTTTGGGTTGAAAATTTTCTAGTCGGATTCGGGTTGATCCAAATTTAGGGGTTAGTTGATTTTTTAGAGTTAAATCAAATTTTATTTTGAAAATTAAGATGTTTTTATGTATATTAATATCAATGTTAGTTTAATAGTGATGGAGTATTGAGATAAAAGTGAAGAATTATGGGTAGAATAGCTAAAAAAGTTATTTTGGATCGGATTATATGGGTTGTCTGGGTCGGGTTCGGGTTGAGGGGTTTCGGGTCGGATTCGGGTTGAGAGTTAAAAAAAAAAATTTCGCAACTCGACTCACCGGAATTGACACTCCTACCCCATATAAAAATTTACTATTAAATTTAAAATGCCATTTTCGAAAACTTGGCTTTTAGGAAAAACAAAACTTTGAATATGTCAGAAGTGGGATTTGAACCCACGCTCTCTCACGAGAACCAGAACTTGAGTCTGGCGCCTTAGACCACTCGGCCATCCTGACCGATGGTATCTTTGAAAATATATATTAATATATTTAGTATATTTAGATCACTTCTGACGAACTTACAAAATATTCGAGGATCGTCAAATGAAGGTGTCTTGCATTGTAACATTACACATAATATTTGATGAATCTATTGGTTTCATGTAAAAGGCTTTTAAAGGCAATCCAGCCAAACACTTCGATTCAAATTCATACAGATCACACACACCACTCGAGTCTCTAAGAAACATAGCAAAATTTAGTTTCGCAGTTGTTCAGTGAAAAGAACCATAGCAGTTCTAGCTAAACTCGCATGATACATGGATCAAATTGCTGGCATCTGCTCATGTAATCAAGCCTCTACATTCAAATGGTTGACTATTTGTCAAGTTCCATGGCTTGGGCTGCTTTAGCCTTGGCCAAGTTGGATAATTTGGTTTTCACCTTCCCAACTCGAAACCTTCCTTTGCTCCTCCTTCTCATGGCAGAACCATCTACCTATAAAAGTTGAATTAAAGCAAACAAAAGATAAGTAAAATTCAAGGAAAGAAGAAATTTCTTATAAGAACAAATCGTGTTAAAAACAGCCAAATAAATACAAGTTCCAGAGTTTAGAACAGAAAAAAAATGCCACTTGTTCCTTACTCCATTTCAGGCAACCTTCATTTACCAACTCAGTAGCTGTGTCGAAATGGGACATTTGGACATGAACCTGTACTTTTGTCGATCTCGTATAAAAATTTCTAAAAACAAAGTGTCAAATACTTAGATCCACATCTGTATTAGTATACAGGCAAAGCCTTCAGCCTGAATACATGAGTTTCTGCCTTTTCCTTATTCCCTACAATGCAAGGCTATATCTATCATTGTGATATAAAACAAATCCAGTCAGTATACTGTAATTGCTTATATCGCCGGAAACCATAAAATGCAATTTTGTTTCGTGTCAGTCTGCACATGCGAAAGATTTTATTCCACCCGCCGACCAACACGAAACATCTGACGTTGCTTCCATGCCAAGGTCAACGTAGCCAGAGGGGTTCTTTGAGGCGTGCAAGGTTTCATACGGCATAGAGTAAAGAATCTAAAAGTTCTGATCCTGTATAAAATAAGGAATCCAAACAGAAGGAATTGACAGATTGATGTTCAAAAGCTTGAAGAATTTTAGCCCCATTTCAGCTCTTTATTAGTCTATACGCATAAAGTTCTAGATTCCCCAGTCATTCGGGCGATACTGAATTGAAAATTGCTTAGCCATAACATTCCAACAATCTCAAAATGACTCTACATTGCATTTAGCTATTTGTTCACTTTTGACACTGGTGTCCCACACCAATGAATGTGTAACGAGAACAGTTAAACCAAACTGAAATAGAATCAGAAAGAACTTCTGAGGGCTCTCAAATTGATGTTCTTGTTTCAAATCAACAGAGTCGTATGAGCTTTAGGTTCTCCACGCATAGAACCGAATTTTGATCCAAAAGAGTTCGTGATTAAAAGAAATACATTTTCAAACAATGTTAATGAAAAAGAAGCGACAATGACATTAAGAAGTTAAAAAGGCAGCGATAAATTGAAAAA
>JBAMIB010000125.1:5556499-5569471 GCA_037177415.1 Kaempferia rotunda | reverse complement strand
GGGAGAGGAGCTCGTAGCGATACGCGTCCGAATATCGACGTGCGTGTTAATCTCGCAAACGGATTGGGGGAGGGTGAGTGAGGTCGGTGCTTACGTCATGCATGATCAGATCCGGGCCCAGCGAGATCTCGATCGGATACCTATAGCAGGACAGCTTCCAGAATTGTGGTGCCGATTATTTATAAGATGGTCAGTCAGACGGGTTAATCCACCCGTGGATCGATCCATTATCTTAACAGATTGAAAACTCTCTAATTTAACCTAATTAAAAACGGATTACAGATTAAGTGGATCAACCTACGGGTGAATCAAAAAATTATAAAAAAAATAAAAAACGATTTCATATCTACAATGTTATCTTTTATTCGTAAGAGGGTTCATAAAGCAAATATATTTAGAAACATATTTTAAATGGAAAATAGGTACAAATGTGGAAAAATATTATTTTTATTTTAAAACTATAAGAAAGTTGGATAATAAATTAATATAAAATTTGAATTACATATGTTTCTTAATCTGTGAACTAACTCAAGTCTATTGTAAGCTGACCCATGATCCGTGTGGGTCTGCTCGCAACCGATTTAGGTGGATGACATTTTAGTCTAATTTATTTAAATTACTTGAAGCAACCGCTCCTGTAGGAAGTAACTTTGCTATAAATAAATGGTCTAGCTGTTTCATACTGAGTAATTTTACTTCAAACTGTCATAATAAATATTAGGAAAAAATATTTTTCAAAATCAAAAATATATGTATAATATTATTTTTTTAAAAAATACCTTTTGAGGTGTTTTGATTGTCAAAAGTTCTCATTAAATTTATCAAGCCATTAAAAATTATACTTTCTTTCAAAACTTTCCTGAGAGAATATCATGAAATGAATCATTTGATTTGTCCAATACATTTTCTGACCTAATCTTCCAAAATAAAATTTTAAATTTAGAGAATAAAAGTATGTACAAAATAAGTAAAACATCTGTTAAATGGAATTAACCGAGATTGAATTAGAAAATTTGATTAATTTAGAAATTTATTTTTTTAAGAATATTAATTTTTTTATTTAATTTTAATTTTAAAATTTATAAATCAATTAAACTGGAATATTATCAGTTGACTGATATACTTGAATTAGACAACAACTGCATTGATAATTCAATCAGTTTGATTTTGAATTGATTATATACACTCCACCTTATTCCATCTTTAATACACTATAATTTAGTATAATACCTAATCTTTTCAATAAACTGTTTTCCTCACTCAAATGATAATAAATTGAAAACTTATTTATTTTTAGTTTGTAATCAATTCACATCAGAGAATCAAATGGAAACTCCTTTTTCATGTACCTTCAAATATATTGCACAAAACACCACCAAAAAAAAACATTTTTTTAAAAGAAAAAAAAAACGCTATTGAGAGATTACAATATATGCAAGGAAAACACAGAAGGATGAAATTGATTCTTTGCAAACTTTTGTTATGAAGACGAGAGGAACTTTTCCGCCTCGAGGTAGATGAACACACCATAAACCAAAGATCATTCAGAGTTCATTCAGACAGCTTGTTCTAGTTGTTGATGTTTCCTCAATTCCAAGCATGGTCAACCTCTGGAAGTCGATATTCATCTGGTTTAAGAGCCACAGGGAAATCTAGTAATGTCGGTGCTCTCTCATGGATCCTGAAATCAATTCATAAGGATGGCCTATCAATTTGTGTAGAACACAATCTCTATCAAGTGATTATAATACTCTCTTTGAACAAAAAGATTAGTTTTAATGAGACAGAAGGAAATCTTGAGTAGGGTCCAGAACTATAGTTCAAGATCTTAATCAGTAAAAGGCAAAACTAAATAATGAATTGCACTCGAATTGATTGACATATGTAGGCACCTGTGTTGATTGTAGAGATCCTGATTTATGCGAGCCTTGTTGGCTGCATGTTTCGGAATTTTCTCGTATAGATATTTCATAGGACCCCAGGGAGGAGGATTCCTGCAATAAAAGTAGCAAAATATGTAAGCAGTGATTTACTTGATATGATTAATTTTAAATAAATGCTAGGTGCATCACCTTGATATAGGGGTCATTGCATTGAATGCATCAGATGCCCTTTTGCTTTGTCTGATAAATTCTTCAGCAGCTTGGAGAGCTGTGACTGCCATCCTATGTGAATTTTCTGAGTTACCCTCATCAAGAATAACACCATGGTAATAATAAGCAGCCGCCTGTTCATGTAAGAAAAGACATCTAAATATAAAGACAGCAAATGGTTTCCCTGAATTGCTTACTTTTTTGGAAATGAACACCATCACAAATATTAAAGAAAAAGCTACTGGTACCAAGAACTTGTGAGTCATGCCAGCTGAGGAATAAGTACTGGATTTAGGATTCCCTAAAACTGATTCAACTGAAGCATAATGATAAATTTACATTTAAACTAACCTGTTCAAAGCACATACAAGTTTGAAGTAATAGAAGGTATTCTAGATTCAGACTATCAAACTGACTTCCCTTTGCAAAGGGAAACCTATTACATAATCACTCCCGTCAATTTTAAAATTTTATTTTTTTTCCTTCACATTACAATATTGCCATGATAATCCATAGATGATATGTGTAGAGAAAGGGCTCATAACTAGCCCTTACTATAATACTATAATTTTTGCACATAATGATATAAGAGCAGTGTGGTGAGACTTTCTTCTTTGTACTAGATTCTTATAGCTAATGTGTTATAGTTGATTGGTTACCCACTTGTCCTAAAAGCTCGAACTATTAGACCAATTTTATATTTATATATTGGACTATCACACTTGTCCATGTGGGATTAATGAGTGTGAATCATCCCAACTTCAAGCACCCTCACACTCATCATGATAGATATGATTTTTTTTTTAATTTGACACACTTAGTTCTGATACCATGTTAAAGTTGATTGGCTAATACTCATCACAAATGCACGAGCTTTGGGGATCTTTGATTAGCCAATCAACATAATGTCCTCCTAGCAAAATTTATACACAGCAGGCAAGGCTTTTTCCAACTATTCCTGCCTCCTTACTCATTTGGATTGTATTTCCTCTCATCCTTACCCCTGAAAAACAAGATAGGCATTTCACCCTAAGGCCATACAATGACTTCCTGCATGTGAACATATACCATCTCTTTATGAGTAACATAACCATCTAGATATTCTCATGTTCATAAATGTATAGATGTCATCCTAATTAAATTGTACCTTCATACACCCGGAAAATAGTTATGGGAATCAAATGACAAACCTTTGCTTCAACATGCTTCCATTTGATAAATAGTTGATGTTTTCGTCCCCAACCTTCAGCTAATGTGTACTTTGTGATGCTATCCTCCGCCTAAAGTGCGATAAAAAGTTTCTAAGAAAGCAACTAAAACACCATATGAATTATGAATCACAAATTTACAAGTACATAAGATTAATAATCAATATTTTCTATTACCCTAGTTTGGGTTCAGTGATGGGAAGTTGTGTGATAATCGACAGGTTTAGAAGTATGATGAGTGAATTTAAGTGCATGAGTTCCATCTTTTTCTTTAAAAAATAAATATAAAACAATAAGAATCAATTCACTTTTGCCTAACATGTGACAAAGGATTAGAGTGCTACACTACCTGATGCCAGCACTTGACCATTTCACATGCTAGCCTCCTTTTGACAGCCAGTGTAGCTTCGGGACTATCCATTGCCATCCCGAGTTGAATATCCACACTCTAAAACAAGAATGGGAATGGGAAAAAAGACTAAATAAGAGTGAAAATTAAACAACAAACTCAATATACAAGATGGAAGTGAAACCTTATGCTAACGAACAAATCTTGTATGTCCGTATTGGGCAACTAAAAAGTGTAATTCTGAAATTAATATAAAAATAAACATAATCTTTTAATGATTATATAAGTTGCCTTGTGATAAGAGTCAGATGCTTTCAATCATGAATGAAAAAAAATTTAATGGGACCATTACCATAATTTGTTATCCTATCAGATTTAGTTTATCCATTCAGCTGGTAGATTAGTGCTCAAGTCCAAGACAGCTATAAAATTTTGCAGCATGTGATTCTAGAAGCTTGTCATTCCCGTGTACATGTCTATTTAGTCATAGCTAAAGCTTAAAAGTACAGCTATATAAAGTGGAAAATTTTCAACAGTTAGAATGAACTTTGAGTACCTGACCCAATGCTTGCATAAGAAGAGAGTGGAGCACTCCTTCAGCAAGATCAACAGGAAGATTCATCCTACCGATAGTAAAAATGAAAAGGTCATAACATGAATATCTCAATGTTATCTGAAAGATAACATGGCAAGTAATGAATAAGTCAATATCTACGCTTTATGAAAAAAAAAAAAAAATTGGAATACTGACCTTAGATCAGGAGGAAGTTGAGGAAGGACATGGTGAATGGCACAATCCAGATAACCTGCTGCCTTCAAGAATATATCAATTGCACTTCTCCTACTCTCTGTAAAAGAGTAGTAAAAAGTGAAGAATGACAATTTGGTAATAATTAGATTGAAACATCTGCTGAAAATGGTAAATGGCATGATAAAAAAATAAG
The DNA here is from genome assembly GCA_037177415.1 of Kaempferia rotunda. Lineage (NCBI taxonomy): Eukaryota > Viridiplantae > Streptophyta > Magnoliopsida > Zingiberales > Zingiberaceae > Kaempferia > Kaempferia rotunda. The sequence goes on along the minus strand of JBAMIB010000125.1, from coordinate 5,564,877 downwards.
GTAAATATAGTCAAGATGAGAGAAATATTTTTAGACAAAAAGGCTTCCAATGTATGTAGAGGTTAATTATACAAGTAGTACCAATAAAAAGAATTAAATAAACATTTGGAAACTACACCATAAATGCAATGAAATTCCCACTTTTTGAATAGTGTTCATTGTTATGACACACCACAAAGTTTGCATTAAAGAAAATTAACATCTCAAAGAAAATATCTAATGGCCTCCTTGATCAAAGATGTATTTGGTGAGCATAAAAGATACTCTGTATTAGTTCCACAATTCTGTTATAAACTTATAATGTATACCTTCAGAAACTTTTGGATTGCTATCACTAGATGTTTTAGGAAGAAGCAAGGAGTTGGTTTCAGAAAAGCACAGCATGGCCATCAAGTGCAGAACTGAGAGAACCTCGTACCAGGCATTTGCAATTTTTGTTTCCTGCAAAAGAATCAATGATCATTTCTGATACTTCCAACCCTATGGTACTAAAAGATGGTGTAACTGACATATAGAACCACCTCAGCATCATCCTCCTGGTTAGTCCATATAAAGTGAATGTTGTCTACTAGCTGGCTTCCTGTAAATTTCACAAGCATGTCCAAAGTTGAAAACAAAGATGGCATGAATGTTGAAAACAAGAAAATTAACAGAAGAAAACTGAACAATATTACCATCTTTCACTAAACCAAGAAGGACTGGTAAGTAGTCTTCAAGAGCCTGCCAAAGATCAGGCAAACTAGAACCTCCTGCATGCACAAAAAGATTAGATTAGTATTCTGACTGCTCAATTTATACAAATATGATAAAAAATCTAAACAATCTTAAATTTCTAACCATGCTGCGTAGCTGTTTTCCTCTTGAGCTTCACCGCAATGGGTGCCTCTTGAGCAGCCATAACTACAATTCTGGTTCTCAAGGCAGACAGACGTTCAATTAAATACCTCGGCAAGTTATCACCCAGTGACTGAAACAAATCCACACTTTTTGGGACTCGCAACCCAGGCACAAAGACTGCCACCTCCCCCACATTCCCTAGTCTTTTTCTGCTTCCAGTATCTGAATCGTTTTGTTTTGAAGGCAGGCACCCCATATTTGAATCTCAGTTCTAGCAAATGAAAATTGGGTCAACTATTAGCGCCAAACAGTTGCTAAAGAATGAACTGATCCTAAATCTTTTGGGAGACAACCAGTCACTTTTTAAGGACAACAATGAAATTATTGAAGGAAACTTCTCCCTCGATCGTCGAGGACAACACGACAAATCACTGCAATAATTTGTGAGAGATTTGCCAACAACATATTAGATGAATAGATTTTCATGCATGCATGGAGACGAATGGCTCCACAAGGAAGTTGTGGAACGTGGCATCGAAATCTCGACGTCAACCAAACTGGAAAATATTAATAAATGCCAACTAAAAAGCTACAGTAACTCACGGGTATTGAATCATTAGTCTGATACTTCATACTTGGCCCAATTTCATAAGTCCATCTACAACTACGCAATCAAGCAAGGCGATTCCTGTATCCACCTTTCTTTGCCAACCAGAAATTAGTTGACGCGTTTCTTGATATCTGCGCGACAGGTAGCACACTGGCACGTCAGTCCGCAGACGACATAACAAAAGGGCGAGAAAGGCAAGCTAATCCAGAGATAAAAGGAGATTCCTTTTAGTTTGTCCCGGTATGAGAGCCTCAGATTCCCACTCTAAGAACCGAACCAAACGTCAAAGCAAAGAAGAGAACAATCGGCGGAGAGCAAAGGCTTTCTAAGCGACGAATTCAAGCGCGTAAATGAACTGTGAACTCAAAGAAGCATTCGGAAGAACGCATTCGTCATCGAAATTGTCAAAAAAGACGGAAAAGTTGGGACTCGGAGACGATCCGAGCTATGACAATTCTTTCAAAAGCAAGCCACAAACTTCAAGCATTCAGTGAGTGGAAGCCACAAGCAGACGAAGCGAATGACAAAAGAAAAACAAATGTTACTTCGCAGTCACGCGATTCAGATCTCATCGCGCTGCTGCGCCTCGGTGGAAGAAGTAAACAAGATCGAGATCCGGACAAGCGCCACGAGATCCACCCAGCGTGCGATCGTGGATTCGTGGGAATAGGGGATCGCCCTCGAGAACAGCGCACTCTTCCACTCCTTTCAAGCCAACCAAAGGGGAAGAACCCTAGAATTCGAGGAGAAATCCTGGCAGGAATGTGGGCAAGGGAGAGGAATGGTCAGGAGCAAGAGCAGAAGGGCAGCAAAGGCTGTCGATGAGAGGTATTCTACGCGCGGAGTTGAAGGGCGGCTTGGTTTGGATCCCAAGAAAACGATTCCATGTATACGTTGTATTGATTGAGGAAATAATACTACGTAGTTCGTGGAATTCGTGAAATAATTCGCGACTAATGTCGTGGAAAAGTGGAACTCTAGGTCCTAGGACTAGTTCGTAGCATGCCACATCAGCATGGCAGTTTTTTTTGGGGGAAATCTGTTACTTCTCGGCGTAGAGATTAAACTAAAATGGACGGCTAGGATTCTTTCATAGCGTGACAATATTAATTAAACTAAATGGCAAGCGATTAATATAAGATTTAGATTAATAGGAAACTATCGATAAAGGTTTTCATAATTATTTATTATTAAAAAACTATTTTTTTAGAAGCGCAATTTGCTGTTAGAATTTTCATCAGTTTAGGCAAGAAAAGATTGTAAATATTCAATTTAGGATATTTAGAAGTAGATGATAATTTAAACTTTTTTATTTTTTTCAAAGTGTAAATTGATTTAAATTAGTGTTTCAATTGTAGAAGTTAATTTTTTTTTCACCCTTTTTTATATCTAATTAGGGCATCATATCCCTAAATTAAAATCTCCACCGTTGGAAGGGTGGAAATAAGGATATTAAAAATGGCGAAAATGTTTTACTCTTGATTTCTATCTTTTTTAAAGAAAAAAAATGTAGTGCATAATCAACTTGGAGTGCACAATCACATTCCGGTGACGTTATTCATGAAGATAGTACACAATTAACTTAGAGTAGTTGAATTCGTGCAAAATTATTATGAGAGTATACAAAGAAGAATGTCAATTAATAAAGAACGTGTAGCTAAACACACTAAATTTGTCAATGATTATTTCTATGTTGAGGCAGTGTATACCAATGATATGTTCCAATGAATTGTAAATGAGAAAAAAGTTGTTTTTGTGCATAGTCGTTGATTTGGAAAATCATCCCAATGAGTATTTTAAATGGAGGGAAGATGCAGCGAGGAGCAAAAGTCTTTGTCACCACTCAGAAATGCACAACAACTATCAGCTATTCATCAACTAGTTTATAGAGGTTCTACTAACTAATTGGACGAATACATGAGGATGAGTGAAACAACTGCCCTTGAATATTTGTCCAACTTTTATCAATGTGCAATGCAAAATATATGAAGGTGAGTGTTTATGAAAAATCTAATGCGACTGACATCGCTTGTTTTATTGAAATACATGAGCAAAGGCATGATTTCCTTGGGTTGTCAATGTGTAATGCAAAATATATGAAGGTGAGTACTTATGAAAAATCTAATGAGACTGACATCGCTCGTTTTTTTGTTTGATCACATGGAAAAGCAAAGTATTTCTTTTATATATAGAGAGAGAGTTTTGATATCTTGCACACATCTTACTCTGCGCACCTCATGCACATCAAGAAAAAAATATTCGATATGAAACTTTTTAATAAAAATTTATTCACATAACCAGGAGCTTAAACAAAATGGGGGAAAACAACACTGTCGGCAACTGCAGGTGACCCAGGGTAAAAAGGTAGATTCTTCCTTAAGCAAACAATGAAAATGAATATAAAATGACTAAAAATTGAACATAAAATTCACATTTTTCATGTTTTCCGCTTGGATCTTTAACGACATTAATACCAAAAAAATCAACAGTAATTCATGCCTAAAGTTTCCTTTATTTTTCATATCAAGACAAACATGTTAACTCACCATGCAACGTTACTACTGGAATCTAAGCACACAATAGACAACAACAATTCAGAATTCAATAACGCCAACACATTCAAAATAGCATGGATTGGTGGTGCAATAAGTAGCATTCCAGTTTATTCACTGCTGCATGTAATAATATCTTAAGCCATCACAGTTGTAATTCTAGCATTACAGATCTCACACCAACTACCTATTTACCTTATTGTGCTTCAACTTTCTACGATCATTGCAAGAAGTGAGATGAACATTTATGAGCCTCCCTATTGATACAGATGGGTTGAAAAGTTGTCAGCACCTTGAGAAAACACTATAACTGGGTGGTTGAGACAAGTAACAGCAAAGTGCAAAGCTTAAGTTAACTTTTGTCGTTTCAGTCAATCGCCAAAGTGAAATATATGAGAACCATGGTCCGACGCTTGACCTGTTCATTGTTGCAAGAGATAACATTTGGTTAAGTAAAAATAAAAAATGTGAACTTGATCACTTGACTGCTCTTCTGAAAAGATGTCATGTTTTCACACAGACAAAGACCAAATACGGCTAATGCATGAAAAAGGAATGCAAATAATGCAATCAGCAATCTCAATTTGATGCGAGACTAAAGATGCAGTTACTGTCGAGCAAATGTGATTAGAAGAACGGGCGACAGCACCACAAAACAGTAACTGCTGGTGGTCACCACCAAGTTGAGATGAATCTAGCAAGAGTATTAAGTTGCTAGATCGGCAATTTAATAATATGTTAATAATTTCTCATCTACTGCAACCACTTAAATCCTTGCTTTAATGAAGAGTAACACCTCAGAGTTATTACAACTGCTTTTAAAGGCCCGCAATGGATGCTGCTGAGGGTGCTATTATCTCATAGAATGAAAGTCAGTGCTTTCAATTTTGAGTAGATATGAAATTTATTCCAGAATTGCATGTCAATGTAAAAAGGATGGGAAGTAAGGTTGTTGGATATCTACTTGAGTAGGTTAAATTTATAACATAGGACAATATAGATTGAGCTTGAAAGTATCTTCTTTGTCTTATCAGCATGGGTTGCACAATGCACAATAGAAAAAAGTTATAATCCCTGCCTAAAATTCATCTCAGTATTTACTACTCTGGTCAGTTTCATATTGAAGATTGCATCAAGAAAAGCTTCCACAGTACTTACAAGGTTGCAAAGAATAGAAGAATCTTTCGTGGATGGACGAAGGTTAAGCGATTTAATCTTTTGTTCTTTCCATCTCCAGAATCTGGGAGAACAGGACTATTAGGTACAGATTGCACAGCATGGAGGGTTTTGAAGGGCACAAGGGGTTGTTTCAGTTGCTCCACCTGAGCAGGTACAACTAGGAATACAAAAAACAGAGACAAAAAAACAATATTTTAACAGAAAGAAGTCAAATTTTATGAGAAAAAAAAACAAGCTGTAACTGCTTCAGTCCAAGAATTCACATAGAAAACTTGGGGAAAAGACAAGTTTAAATCACTAATGACCAACAGAGGTACAGGGAGTGGAAACATGCTTGGAAAAAAAAAACTATGTATATCAGCATTTCAAGAAATTTTAAGCAATCTATATAATTTTTATAATCCACAAACAACAACCAGTTGTGCATGCTTCTCGGAATAATGAATGAACTAACAGTTAATATGAAAATAAATATCTCATACCTTTCACAAGAAGCCTTTTCAATGTTTCATCTACTTCTAGCTCCTCACCATTATGTCTTTCTGGACGCATTGAACTCTTGCGAGAGAGGGCCTTCTGTGGGCACAACTTTAACTCAACATTTCACATTTGACTATGAATGAGAAGAGGTTCCAAAGCTTGTATTTTATGTTGTTCATGCAAATCAAAACTCACTTGTATCTTTGGACTTCCAGAGCAACATTCGTCAGGTGATTGTGCAAGACTTTCCATATCCACCACTGCATCGCCAACTTTCTCCATGACTATGTTTTTGTTAATTTTGCTGGCAGGTGGATTTGAAGGATTCAGCAAGAAACCAATACTAAGATAACCACAGTAGAATAATTTCACTAGGCAGTCAAGGTTTGTAGTTCTTATCGTTTTAAGTACATTAACTTTCTAATGGAATGTATGTCATACCTTCCCAACGCACACAATAAAGAACCAGCAAAGTATAAGGGCTATGATACTAATATGATGTCTGAACTCTTTTCTCAAACCAACCAAACCAAGAACCTATAAGGATATTGTAAATAGAACGTAAGAGGTTCAACATTTTAACTACTTCAAATTAAAGAATGGTTTAGAATCATCACAGATAGAATTAGCTTTTGCTTAACTCAGATTCTTAAGTTTGAAATATAGGAGAGTCTTGATTTTTTTTTTTTTCCTATTGTCAATTCCAACTTCTATTGAATCCACTTTCAGCCCCAAGTTCTACCACAGATGACTAGAAATCCTTCTCGATACACTTTTATGCCCCAGATGATAAAGTAACATTTATATCTATCTATTCCCTTCTCAAATTGCAGGAAACAGAAAAACCGAATCGAGAAATTATTTTATTATTTTGGCGCAACAACGAGACACGACAATCCAAATTTTGAGAGAATCGATTCAGTTCAACACTGAATCTCTTGTCAACTGATAACAATTAACAACGGCAATGAAGGAGAATTACTCCGGCATACAAAAATTCCACCACATAAGAAGGGAAGAAGTCTTTGTAAGGAAGATTCTAGGGAAGAAAGGAAGAATCCGAAAGAAAAAAATCGTCCATTCCCAAATCCATTCAAGAAACGAACGGAGATCAAGAGCCCTTCGACTTCTTCAATGAATCGCAAAGAATGAATAATGCGAGAGAAAACCGCACCTGATTTTGCGGATACTTCCGGTGAAGAACAACGTTGATACCCTTCACTTCTTAACCCAGATCATCGAGAGAACCGGCGAAAGGCGGCAGCTTTCTTCGTCGTTCGTCTTTGAACCAACGTCCCGACGCTCCTAACAGAGTTACAGCTGTCTCCGCGGAGAGCAATAAAAAGGACTTGCCGACTACCGACCAATCGTTAGTCTTCTAGTGCACACAAATTTTTATCTAACCCCCTATTATTTATGTCCTTCCCAACGTCCCTCAGAAGATTAAAAAAATATAAACGGTCAGAATCTCACCCGCCAGTATGACATTTTCGTAGATTTTATAATCAGTATTAAGGGCATATAAGTAATATCAAATTTTATAAATGCAATACATGACCGGCCAATATTAGGCCGTCAAATGGATTTTAAGGGAATTCGACTGGTGTTATGCCAGTCAAGTTAGTGCCCCACTTAATTATAAGAGGTAAATGATTGTTTAAGGACCGACCAATGTTATGTTGTTCAGCTTTGTATTAAACACTTTGACCTTATGGTGCGGAGGGTTAGACCCTTAGTGAGTTTTGAGAGACTATCTTGGGGGACCTGACTCATCTCATCCTCCCTTGCTTTGACCGTCATACTATATTCAACTTTAACTGCCACATTGCCTAAAACTCTGACAGTCAAATCCTCTTCATACAAACCTAAGACACACCGTATCACCTCTAATCATATATATAATATGTTTTAGTTACGACTAAATATAAACTAGGCATATTGTCATAAAACTTCTATCATGTAATTATTTCCCATTCGTATTAAATCAAATTTTAACCATTTTCATTAACCTTTTCTAATAAAAAATATTTCATAATTTTTTATAACAAATATTTCAAAAAAATAACAACTATTTATTTCATGTAGATAATTAGTAAACATAACCGAAGTAAACATATAAAAATAATAAAAGAATTAAAATTAGTTTATTTGATTATTTCTTTTGAATTTTATTTTTAAAAAGATATCCCTTTTTAAAAAGGGTCCTCTTCCAACCTAAGGTTTGTCTAATCCATTAAAAGACACTCTCATGTTGCACTTTAATTATATTGACCCAACAAACACGACCGCTTCATCTTTCTGCTGTTGGTAGATTTCTCTCGTGTCTTTTTCAATCTACACTATCGTTCTTCTTTAAATGTTTCTCTTTTTTAATATTTTCTCTCATTTTTCATGTATATATTTTGAATCCTCTTGATCGGGATATTATAGGGGGAGACATCTGGCAGAAAGTGCTGAATTACCGAAAGCCCAAAGTATCGCCGGGAACAGAAAGTCCCGAGTACTACTCGGGCACAGAAAGTCCCGAGTACTACTCGGGCATAAAAGGTTCCGAGTACCCCTTAGGAACGGAAAGCTTCGGATACCTTATTAGACATATTTAATTGGAAACCGCTCCGTGTAAAATGTGAGCCCTCTCATGAAAGTTTTTACGCGCTCCTCCCCGGGAATTCCGATATTTATTGCTAAAAAGGGGGAGATCTCGTTATTATGGAATAATC